>JANHGN010000661.1:0-13423 GCA_024605025.1 Megaceryle maxima | reverse complement strand
GAGGGGAGGGGAGGGGAGGGGAGGGGAGGGGAGGAAGAAGGAAGAAATGCCCCACTCCCACCCCAGCAGCCCATAGGGCTGCAGTGAGAAGGGGTAAGCACTTGCATTGTGCAGGTCACATCTGGAGTCCTTCGGGTTTTTTAACCAGAACTGACCCAGCCTGCACCGGTGGACACACCGGTGCTGGTCAGATGACCAGTGTTATTCTACACAGAAAACCACAAAGTAGCTGGTTCATACATACCCTGCATCAAGCATGGGCCAATTTAGTGCTGCCTATGGGTCTGTCATTAACCATCAGCCTGGCCTAGCCACCTCTGCTTTCTCCAAGCCTCAGCCAATAGCCTCAAGGAGTGCAGTGCCACATGGTTGCAACCCTGTGCATGCTGCACAGCGAGCTCTGTGACAGCCCTGCACTGCCACAATTGCACCTTGCTGCAGCCTGTGTGCTCACCCCTTGGCTGTGAGATGAGCAGGGCCAGTTCCTGCAGCTCCTGCAGGCTGGAAGCAAGCTGGCACAAAAGCTGTTGGGAAGCAATCCCATCCTCAGGTCTGTACCTGTAGATGTGACTTTCACAGCTCAGAGGAGAGCAAGCAAGCCGGAGTTTGGTACCTTAAGACAAACAAAGAATTTCCCATTTCATCATGGTCGTGTATGTACTGCTGTGATTTACTTTTATGCTACTTATATTTATTTTTGCTAAATATGGTCTGCACTGAGTGTCAGAGCATTGGATGGGGCTGCTGTAAAAATCAAATGAAATTTTAATTACTACTGCCTAGGATAAATAAGCAGGCCAACATTAGGGAGTTATTGAACACCACTGAAATCTTAAATGTTACAGAGGACTATTTATGACTTCCTCTTCCTCCTCCATCCTGTTCCTCCCCTCCATTACTAAACACATCATTTAAAAAGTTTAAAAAAATAATCTTTTGAAGTCAAAAGTCCAAAAATGTTTTGCCACATATAGGATTATGTCCCATACTGTAAAGCAGCATGTGGAAAAACTTTTTCAGGGAATAATGCTGGCTTCACAGTGTCTCAGAAGATAGACACTAAGGGAATAATGTGACAATGTAAGTGGTGTTTCCACTAAGTTCTCTGGTGTTTTTTATCTTACAGAGATCCTGGTTCGTTCAAACTGTTGTGAGGGTAAAAACCTGTAGAACCAAAGACGTGCTGTCAAAGCACCTTCAAAGAGGAAAAATCAAAAAATGGATCAAAGTATTTTTCAGAAGGAAATACAAAGCTGCCTATCTTCTGACCTGACCTACTAGGCATGCACCATTTGTAGTGTATTTTTTTCGTAACTGAACACAAAGTCTCAGTTAATCAAGGAATGATTCACTGTTTATCTGACATATTAGAAGAGAAATATTAAAGAACTGCCCCAACACAGGCTACACCAAGAAACTCCCCCAGTGTTGGCTGCTGCCTTGTCTATCTGAGCCAAGCCTTGCTGGCAAAAGGTTATGTGAGAGGCCATTTTCGTGACACAATCCAAACTGGTCTATTTTTTTCCTCCCCTTGCACTTTCTTTCGAGAATCAGGGAAAAAGTTTGGTCAGCTGTACTAGCTGTGCTGCAATGCTCTTTCAGCCTTATTCCCAACAGACAAAGAACAGCCCTTCCACTGACAAAAAGAAATAAATAATGCTGTAGGCAAAGTGCATTGTTGTTTTGGGAACACCCAGTCTCTCGCATCCTGACACAACACTTTTAATCAGCCTGAAATATGTGACCTTGCTCAGGACATATCTAAGTAACTGGTACTCGTGTGCCTTCTTTAGTCTAAACGGGTTAGAAATGAAGTGGTGACAGCTGCCAAACTAATAGGAAGTGAAACTTCACCGAATCAATAAGGCATTTCAACATGTTTTTAAGTTCTGTTGAGTCCCACCTTAAATGAATTTAGAACAAGTGATGACTAAAATTTGTTAGACCAATTAAGGAACTTGGGAGTTTTTTGAAAAGGCAAATCCATGGGAGTTAGCTTGTGGTACAAACTGTGAGATACAAAGTGACAGTCTGCAAACGGTTAAGTGCCCAGTTTCTTCTTTGATACTACTGTAGCAAAACCTATTCATTCCTGAATTTCAAGTCAGGCAGAAATTTCATACAATCATTTTTTTCAGTCTTAAAAGCGAAGAAGAAATCACAACTCTGCTCTCTCACAGTTTCTCAGTTCATGTACTGTGATATATGATAAAACCTGGCATTTTAATGAAAAAAAACCCCACCTCCTAAGCCTTTTATTTCATCGTGTCAGACTTTCTAAGAGTTCATACTGATATTTTTCTAGTTCCCGTTTGACAGAGATAAAAGAGAAGTCAAGTGAGGAAGAAAGAAAATGGAATGAGTTACACAAGTACTTTGGGAAAAAGGCAAAGAAATACACCAGAGGCTGTGCTGCCATTCGGCGAGACCTGGAAAGGCTACAGTTGGGCAGAGAAGAACCTAATGAAGTTCAACAAGGACAAATGTAGGGTGTCACACCTACCCAGGAGGGTTAACACCATGCACCGGTACATATTAGGGGTTGACCTGCTGGAATGCTGCTCTGGTGAGGACTAGGAAGTCCTGGTGGATAACAAGTTAACCATGAGCCAGTAACGTGGTTTTGTAGCCAAGGCAGCCAGTGGTATCCCAGGGTGCATTAAGAAGAGTGTGGCTCTGCTCTAGTGAGGCCACATCTGGAGTATGGTGTCCAGTTCTGAGCTCCTCATAAACAAGGACAGCCAGTGGAAGGCTACGAAGATGATTAGGGGGCTGCTCATGAGGAATGGCTGAGAGACCTGGGGCTGTTTAGCCTTGAAAAGAGAAGATTGAGAATGGATTTTGTCAATGCTTATAAATATCTAAGGGTGGGGGCCAAGAGAATGGGGTCAGTCTCTTTCCAGAGGTGCCCAGTGATAGTACAAGGGGCAATAGGCACAAATTGCAACACAGGAAATTCCATCTGAACATAAGGAATACTTCTTTGCTTTGAGGGTGACAAAGACATGAAACAGGCTGCCCAGTGAACTTGTGGAGTCTCTTTCTCTGGAGACATTCAAATCCTGCCTGGAAGCAATCTTGGGGAACATGCTCTAGGTGAACCTGCTTTATCAGGGAGGATGGACAAGATGATCTCCAGAGGTCCCTCCCAACCCCTACCACTCTGAAATAATCAGGTTGGGAAAAAAAAGAGCTTTTTAAAGACATTTTTTTTCAGGAATGTGTTCTAACCTGACAGTGTATCAAACAAACTCGGGTCATAATGTCATTAGTTTTGCTGTTTTCTTCACTGAACACAGCAGACTCAGTTCCTCATTAGATGGCGCCGTCATTCATAAGTGCATGATAAATCATATTCAGATCTTTGTGGAGAAACTGAGTTGGTGAAAACCACTTTAACCTGTATGAGGACATGATAACTGACCTTAACATTCAGAGGAGCAAGACGGTTGATCTCAGAGGTCTTTTCCAACCATAGCAAGTCTGTGAATCTGTGACTGCAAATTCCTATATAGTAACAATTGCTACGTTGGCATGAAAGCATCTTGCCTGGAATATAGTGTTATTAAAATACAGATTTCTAAGTCTTTAATCAGTTGAAGTAATTAAATATAACCTTTCTGTAATAAGCATCAAACACAAACCCAAATACTATAAATGGTCACTAATATACTTCTTCGCTTCCCTCATAATTCTGTTCCTCTTATCTTCTCCTTTCATCCACCCACGTTACAGTTGGTTTTTCTCCTTCATCTCTTCTATTCTCCTTGTATTTACATCATTCTATAGCTCTGTTCCTTCTTCTTCTCCCTTCAGTCTTCTTTTTCTCCTTGTAGCATAACAAGTTAGAACTTTTTACAAAGTTAAGAGAGACATTTTGTCCCACATGAGAATAACTATCAAATTTCTTCCCTTCATACTTAGGATCTGATTCCAACAAGGGCTTTTTGCTCTCAATACACGGACTGATGTGGAAATTGAAGGTGCTCTCAGTACTCTACATGAAGAATGTATAAAGTTACTTTTCCCCCTCACTGGTATTTTCTGCTGCTGCTGCCATCACACTGTCTTCCATATGTAGTACATATAACTTTTTTTTCACCCTCAAAAATCTGCTTTTGCTCATTTAGATTGGAAGCAGCTCTGACAGCTTTTTAGAGAGCAAAGCAGAGCACGTGTGTCCAAATAGATGGGAAGGCAGGAGGAAATTACTGTCTCTGGGTACTGACCCTTGATTAAAAAGAGGAAGACTTTGCTTTTGTGGAAAGGGAAAGGCAACTGTCTCCTGTATAGAAGACACTGTACCTGTGCAGAGGAGAATAATTAGAGATTAGCAGGGCAAATGCAAAAAGCAAAAGACATGGTAGGGTAAGGTGGGGCAACTGTAAGAGTGGGTTGAAATTACAATCACGGTGAAGAAATATAATGATGTAGAGGATAGTTATTGTGGGTACTGACTCATTCATGGTAAACACTTTCACTGCATGATAATTTTCACCTTTTATGTCTCAAATATTTAATGGAATCTTTGAAAGATGGTTCTGAACACTGCAACTTGCCCTCTAGGCAGGTAAAACACACAGATTGTGTCCCCACCACTGCCTTGGAATTTATTTTCAAAGTATACTTCTGGTTTTACCAATATTTCCTCAGAGAAAGCGTTAGTCTTTTCATCCAACATACTTTAACCTAGCATGGAGTTGATGTAAGAGGTAGATTTTTAGCCAGCCAAGTAGAAGAGCATAACATGGATGAGCAGAGAAAAACAAAGGTGGTAGTCATTTGTAGGATTTGTCTCTTTTTACCTACTACCACCCCTGTATTTTTTTTTTTTTTTCCTTCTATTCCTGTGCTGCTGATAACTAGGTACTTGGCAGGGAACAAGAACTCCATTCTGCATCTGTGTATCAGGCAACGTAAGAACAAGGATAGGAGAAAAATGCAACTATCATGGTAAGTTTCACTCCTGGCAAGAAATGACTCCCAAAGTCCCAACTGTCGGCAACAGTTGTCTTTAAAGTTGCAGAAAAATTGCAAGCAGAACTGAGCTAGAGCAACTTCTCAATCTTATTTTGGAGACCTATTTTGTTGAAGAATAACTTGTAATAATATCATCTGTTTACATGACTGAGAATATTCATAGCAACTCCAACACATCCACACTGTGCATCTTGAACAGAAACAATATCCTAAGTTTTAATGCCCAAATAGTATGTGTACCATACAGTATAATGAGAACTCAAAAATGATCTATCACTGCTTCTGCCCGGAGTTGTCTGGGAAATGTCTATGAGATTCAAAGCCATGTAACAGAAATACTTGTTTCATGTAATCTGAATATTTAAACTTGCATGACTTCAGAGATGTAAGATGCTATGAAATCCTGCACAATGTTGCATATATAAAACTAACTTCAATTGCTTATATATTACTTCAGAGAAACTTCCCCCCCCTTCCCCCTTAACTAGGCACACAGTTTCTGACTGCAAGGTTATTTAGTGGTTCTCTAGGGACTTTACTTAAATTCTTGTTATTCTCTGTGGCCTTAATAAATCACCGATGATACTGATAAAGGGCTGATGTTCCAGGATATATGAGCCCTCCAGCCTCAGGGCTGAATCACAAGTTTGGTAACAATAGACTTACATTCCCTGCATGTAAAAGAAGTGCAGGTATATGGCCAAAACAAGCAGCATGCTCAGCGAGGAGCTAACAAAAGCTCTGTGTGTGGAAACTCTAGGAACATAGATGAGAGTGTGAAGTCCCACCCTGGTGCTTGGCACCTTTGTTCTCTAGGGACTCAGAATTTGGAGTCCTCTTCTGGTAGCGAGTGCCAAAGTATGTTCTTTAAAACAATGAATAAAGAGTCCCTGTAGCTTCTCTGGTCTGTGACTTCATTTCATGTGGCTGCTGGCCACAGCATTTTTCTTTGTGTTATTACTGGAAAACACCAAGGTCTGTGTTAGCAGACAGCCTGACAAAGGTGTTTAGAAGGCCTATTGGGCTGTCAGCACATAAAAAATGCCCAATAAGCAATGTTCTTGGTTTTTTGGTTTTTTTTTAAGTGCAGCTGGAGGAAATATTGACCATCTTCTTTACACTGCTACCCAGTGGTTAAACCATTGGCTGGGAAGTGGGAGTTCCTGGGGAGCATTCATGCAGCATCTCTGACCACCATGCTAGACTGGGAGGAAGAAGAGCAGGAAGGAAATGAGGAGTTACCATCTTTTCGTTTGAAGTTAGGACCCTGTTCAGAAAGGTGCATAAGAATCTAGAACAAGGAGATGGCATCTAGGGTAAAAGGATGAAACCAGGATGTGTCTTTCTCACATAGTTTTAATCACTGAGAGTCCTGGGTTTTATTTATGCATTTTGGTAGTAAATAGTTTCTGGATAAAGAACAGCACTGGCTTTGGAATAGTTACCAGAAACCAGAAGTGTCTACAGCTTGCTGTGTTTCCCTCCTTCTAGTTCACACCAGTGCCACACATTTGCCATCTTTTCCAACAGGGTCTCCTAAGAAGAAGCTGGTGTCTAACTCACCCATCCCTGATGCATTTGTAACCTCTAAGAAGTCAGGGTGGTGGAGTTTGGTGCAAACGTACACATGCAACCCACAATAGGCCAGAACACATCACAGATGTACAAACATGTGCTCAGAAGTAAAACAAGGCCACATATTCTCCCACATCTTACACTGAAGCCAAACTGTTGAGATGATACATGAGTCTGGACTTGACACCAAGCTTGGGCCTGCGTTCAATGACAGCAGGAGTAGCCTCTGGCTTTCTGGTGTCTCTCTGCAGAACAGGAGTCACAGAATTTTGCTTCCTCAGAGGGCTACTCTGAGGATAAACACATTAAATACTATGGAGTGCCCTTCACAGCACCATGCCAAAAAACACATTTAAAAGGGAAGGGTGAACTTCTAGAAGAGAGTGATCCCATCCTAGGTATTTACTAGTTGGAATGAAATAAGCCTCAACAAAACCAGGTGTAAATAAAAGCAGTTGAAGTAATCTAATTTTAAAAATAGTTCCTTCTAAGCTGCACGAGGTTTACTCTGTTATCACTACATCTCCAGTAACTGACTAAGTGTATTTGGTACTAAAGTGCTCTTTTGTGAATACAGAAACAGGAAAATACTTTAAAAAGTAAATATAATGTAATTTAGATCTCATATTTTAGGAAGGATATAAAAATAACTATTACATATTGTAGTTAAAAAATAATTCTGCCATTGGATATCATTTGCATGTGGCTATAGAAGTTCTTAACTAGTAAAAAAAAAAAGAGGAAAGTTGATAAATCATCAAGGAAGGAAACACTGAGGTTTAAAACAGCCAAAAATTTGGTTTTCTTCAGCTTATCATTTTAAAAACTCAAATGGTGCAATTCTGGATGAGTTACCAGATTGTTTCCTTCATAATTCTGCCTCATCCATTCTTTAGGGATTAAAAACAAGCATATTAACTGCAGTCAGTGAACAAGCAAATCAAACAAACACATTCCCTTAACTTCAGGCTCTGGTTAATTCCACTGGTAGCCTTTGACCCTGATTTCCACAATGTCTTGCAGTAAATACAGAAGTTTGACTGGTATCGGAAAACTGCAGAGATTTGGTTTGGAAAAAATAAAGCCACCTTCATCTCCACTACCAAAGTACTACATTAAAATCTATAAAACAAAGGGTTGAAACATGAAGTTTAGGCCTTGGAGCCAGTTTCACAATCTGTTTCCTGTAGTCAGAGTTCATTTGCAGTCAGTGGAAAAAACAACTTCTAAAAGATAAAAGGCAGCGCTGTGACTTCCAATCAATCTTAACATTCAATGTAGGAATACAGCCGTACCAAAATCTACCACCAATTCAGTTCTGATTCTGGTTCACTTTATTGATCTTGGATATATGTAGACATTGTCAGAGACACTCAGCAAATGAAAACTTGTCATGGCAAGAATGAGATCTACCCAACTTCTGATTACCAAAATTAGAAATAAAGCCAGCATGCGTGACCTGCCTATTCAAAGGAATACTGGGAGACCATAACATGTGAGAGCAGAACAGGGCGGGAAGCTGAAGCGGTAGCTAATGTGAAAAGAAAACAAAATGAAAACATAAAAGGCACTGGCAGAATTATTTTCTTTGAACCCATCAGTTACGAGGGGTGGAGGCCTTGAGAGCTTAGAGAAGTCAAGACTTACATTCATTACAGGTAGCGATGATTTCAGTAGATACATTGTTCATGAGGATGCCAAAGTCCTAGAGGAAGCAGCTGCACGAAGCAGCCCAGGCCTGTCCACACCGCCGAACAATGGCAACGCAGACTCCTTACAGAAAAGATTTTATGGGAAGAGATTGCTCTTCCAATCTCCAAAGTACAGGTAATGATAGAATGACACTTGTTTTGCAAGCTTTAAAGAAGCAGTGCCAGAAAACAAAAGGAATGTCAGATGAAGAAGCCAGATTCTTTACAAATAAAAGAGCTGTTGATGGCTGGTGATGGTTAGCCAGCCGAAGCTCTTTTCCTGGAGTCAGCAGCAGTTTCTGTGTCTTTCTGTAGGATGTGAGTAGTTTGTTCTGCATTTACTTCAGTTTTGAGGTCTGAATTTTAGAGTGGGAAATGTGTAGATGAGAAAATGTAAAATAATTACACAATACCCTGTACCCCAATGTCCTGGTTCTGATTTACTTGCAGGTGTTCTTTTGCCTTTCAGTACACACAAAATTGCAGTTTTATGTTCGCTTTAATGTGACAGCTGCAAATGGGTGGTTCTGCCTTTGTTTCCCCCTTCTCTTCTCTGCCAAGAGATGAACTGGATCAAGGGACTGGCTTGGCTGAAAATTGACTTTATCAAAAAAGTGCCTTTTTTCCCTGCAGGGGAAGCCAGGGAAACAGCAATACCAGCCCATTTAGTGCCGTATTACAATTACTCACAGATTAGTGGAGGTTGGAAGGCACCACTGGAGGCCATCTGGTCCAACACCCCAGCTCAAGCAGGGCCACCTAGAGATAGTTGCCCAATGTCCAAATAGCTTTTGAGTATCTCCAAGGATGGAGACTCCACAACCTCCCTAGACAGCCTGTGCCAGTTCTCGGTCACCTTCACAATGACCAAGTGTTCCTTGGTGTTCAGGGGGAACCTCCTGTGTTTCAGTTTGTCCCCCTTGCTTCTGTTCCTGTCACTGGGCACCACTGAAAAAACCTGGCTCCATCGTCTTTGTTCCCTCCTTTCAGGTATTTGCATACATGGATAAAATCCACCCAAAGCCTTTTCTTCTCCAGCCACTCCAGTGTAATTTGGATTATAACTCCCTTGGATTAAGTTGGATTAAAAAAATAAACCCAAACCAACCAACCAACAACGCAGAACGGTTGCCCAGTTGGAATATTCCAGGGATTTTCTCCCTCTCCCTTTCCTTTCAAGGGGTGAAGGCGCTGGATTTCGCTTGCTTCGACTGTTTTTCCCTTCCCGCTGATGGGTTTGCTTAAACTACATCAAAGGCTTGGGCAAAGCCTTTGCCGTTGCTCAGGGCACGCGTGGGGTTCCTTCTGTGCCGAGGCATGTCAGTGAAGCGAGTTCACTGCCGGAATTGCTTTACCCCCGGCCGCTGCCAGCCACAGCTGCTTCTGAGAACCTGCAGCGGCGGAACACAAAAAAAACCCGACACCCCAGGGCAAAAAACCCCACAACTTGCGCAGAACCGGCAGCAGCAACCGCTCTGTCTTACCCCTCCTCGGCAGCATCCCGCGGAGGGGCGCGGGGCTGCCGGCAGCAGACAAGGCCTGCAGCACAACCACCTCTGAGAGCTCCGTGCAACTCCGGGCAAGGGCAACTCCGCCGTCCCGCCCCACCGCGCGCTGCCTGCTGGGACACGCCGTTCCCCTCAGCGGGCACAAGGGCCGCCCTTCGGCCGGACTACACATCCCAGCATCCCCTCCGGCCGCTGCCGCTCCCCGCCGCTATTGGGCTGCCAGCAAGAGAGTACTGAAAGATGATTGGCTGATGGGAGCGTCCGTCTTATGGGCTCCCTGTGTTGGGCGGGGCTAGCTCCTGCCTATCTCGGTTCTCCCCTCCCGCCGCGGGTGAGGGGTTCTTTGGGGGTCTGCGGTTGCCCGGCCCCTCGGGGAGGGCTGAGGGGGGCCGTCCCGCCCCGCGGTGGGGAGGAAGGGCCTGGGCCGTCCCGTTCCCTCCCTTCCATGTCTGGGGCGGGCGGGGAGGAGGAGCTGCTGGCGCTGCGGGGTGGTGGCTGCCCCGCTCCCTGCTGGGAGAGGCGAAGCCCCGGCGGTGTTGCTCTCTTGGCAGCCCCGGCGCCGGTGGGCGGTGGTTGTCGGGGGTGCCCACCGGGGCTAAGGGAGCTCCCGCCCGCCCTGCCCCCCATGCTGCTCAGCCAGCGGTCTCTCCGCTCTCCGCCGCGTTTGTCGTCTTTGTGGGCGGGTTGGCGGCTGCCGGGAGCCCGCCATGGGGCGGCCGCGCCGGGGCTGCTGAGGCGGCGCTGGGGAAGCAGCTGGACGACCCCATGGAGGAGCGGGAAGGCGAGGTGCGCTGGGACGGGCTGTGCAGCCGCGACGCTGCCACCCGCGCCGCTGCCTTGGACACTATCGGGCAAGCCGTTCTCCGCCGTAGCGAGACCATCGCTCCCGTAGCGGCGGTGCCGCCTACCCGGGCCGCCGACGGGCTCCCGGTTCCCGCCGCCCGCAACGGGCTGAGCGAGGTGCTGGCTCGCCTGCTGATGCTCTCCAAGCGCTGCCCCTTCCCCGACGTGAGGGAGAAGAGCGAGGCGATTCTCAGCGGCGTGCAGGTAAGCGCGGCAGATCCCACCTCCGCCGTGGGACGGGGCCGGGAGAGCCCCGCGGCCGCCCTTGGGTTTCTCACGGCCCCATCCCCTGCAGAGCACCCTCCACTTTCAGCTGTGCAGCGAGGCGGGCATCTGACCCAGGCGGGTCGGATTTATTCGCTCAGTAATACACGAATATCCCCGGCCCCGAAACACTGGGGAAAGCTTTGGCAAGTTTTCGAGTGCAATCTGGCAGGGATGTGGCCATGAATGGCTAGAAAGTAGCTCATCCCGGAGGAAGTGCTAAAATGACAACTTTAATGCTCTAGTTTCTCTCTCTATGACCCGTACTGTTATATTGCCAGTTGGCTTCACTACAAAAGCAGGAAAGATTTGCGTATAAACATTCAGAGCTTCCAATTAAATATATGAATCGGTATGGGAAGTTTTTGAGCTTTTTACAAGCCGTAAAAAGCGTTTTAAGACTATTGAAGCAGAGCCTGTCAAAATTCTCTCTTTGTTGTTTATTGTTAAATATTTTCTTCACTGGACTCGGTAGAAACAAACTATTTTTTTATAGTTTATAAGTGCTCTAGCCACTACAGGATTACATTTACTGACCTTTTATGCTAACAAAAATAAATGGTACTTTGTACTCTTCCACTGTTACAGTCTAATTATAGTTACTTGCACTGTAATTCTGCTCACCTAAAGTTTTTTTGTGCAGGTCTTGAAATTCTGATGCAGGGCTTGTATCAACGGGTCCAGCAGC
This sequence comes from Megaceryle maxima, assembly GCA_024605025.1. Lineage (NCBI taxonomy): Eukaryota > Metazoa > Chordata > Aves > Coraciiformes > Cerylidae > Megaceryle > Megaceryle maxima. The sequence continues at coordinate 1,874 of JANHGN010000661.1, read as the reverse complement.
ACTGCTGCAGAGTAGGAAAGTGAAATTTGGGTTTTTCTTTTAATTGTAAGTGAATACATAGAGCTGTGCTTGGAGTTTGCCCAATTCCCCCTCTTTTGCTTTTTCTCTCTGAACATTAACAGGTTTAATGTAGGGAAATAAGGAAAAAGAAATAGAAACATTATAGATCTATTACAGCATATGCAATCTACACCTGTATATACTATATATGAAACATTTATATTTTAGAATCTGTATAAACCCTACACATACTGAAGTATTTGAAATGAACTTGTATATAGATCAATTTTTGCTCTTTTATTTGGAGGTTGTTCAGAGAAATTCTGGGTTTGGATTATTGAAGCTGAGAGAGGCTCTGTTTATTTTGTCTTCTCAATAATGTGTAGTGTAATAAATACCGTTTAATTTTTTAATACATTTAGGGCCGTATGGGGTGCTTTTCTTGTAGCAGATTTTGTCAGCAGAAACTATAAATAAAACACATGGTCCGTGTGAAAGCTTTGGCAGCTATACTGCTTGTCTTTGAAAACCCAAATCAATGAAACAAACAGAAACACCTTACTTGAATATTCGGTTGAAAACTTAATCTGGCATCTTTGCATCAGTGTCTTCCCTGTTCAAGATTCAAATGACCCCATTACCAATGAGAATGAGTCGTCACTGGAGCACACTGTAAGGGAAGACATGCTTTTGTCAGGCACAAGTTATCAGAGGCTATTCAAAGGCCAAACAGGTGGTGATCTCTCACCTAAGTCTTGGAGGAGGTCAGAATAAATGATCTGATGACTCCCTTTTAGGGTTTTTATATATTAAGTTACTGGTATGTTCAACTATTAATGTGTTTAGAAACTTGCTTTAGAAACTTACTAGCTGTTTTTTTTAAATAGGCCAAAAAGTTCTGACAGAAAATAAGTCCATCTTGCTACAGCAAGTGCAAGTTCAAATCCCATGGTTGCAGCTGGCTTGATTGATTAAAAATAGATGTGAAAGGTATGATAGCTATGAAACCAATTGTATACACACAAGCTACCATAAAGGTTTAACAAGTTAAGCAAAATAAAATCGTATACAACATTACTTTAACAAAATCTTTAAAAGCTGGTTTTGTAACTTTTCTTTTTAGGGAGTGGATCTAAGAAATGCTGTCCATCCTATGAATATAGAGTATGGCAAGTTGTACTTCTCACAGCTGTACTTGTAAATGAAAATCTTTGTTGTAAGCTTTGTATTAGATTATTTCTTCCACAAATGTGGATCCAAATATTCCATTTTTGGATGCTGCAGGCTGCTGTCAGGCATGAAATGGTTTTCTGTTGATTTCATGGCCAAGAGGAATTTTATTCAAATCTCTTCAATGAAGATGGCAGATTAACTGGTAAATTCAATATAATTATCCCATAGACCTCATGGCTTTCAGCAGTGATTCTCAAGGCAAACAGCTAAGTAACATTATAAAATTCTGAAATACTATTTAAAACTGTTTCAGTATCTAACTGACTCACTTGTATTACTTTATCTCCCTATTTTGGGATATGAAACAATCTTTTAAGTCCACAGCAATAAATACCATTATGCTTTCTAAGCCTTACTCTGCCAAGTTTTTAAATGACATAGAGCTCAGGGCAGGAGAGGCAACTCTGAACCCATAGATGGATTGGGGGTGGTGGAATGGTCCAACTTGGACTAATAGTCTGAGCCTGGACAGATTTTTTTTTTTTTTTTTTTTTCCAAATTTTTATTTATTTTATTTTTTTTCCTTTTTCTTTTTTTTTTTTTTTTTCTTTTTTGTTCTTCCCCTGGTTTTTTTTTTTACTTCTTTTTTCTCTTCATCCTGGGCCGAGCCCCGCGGGAAATCAAAGATTTTGATATCCTGG
>JANHGN010000659.1:31652-47885 GCA_024605025.1 Megaceryle maxima | reverse complement strand
TTTGTGTGTGGAGAGAAGACTCTCCTCTCGTAAGCACTTCCCTCTCCTCCTCCTCCTTCTCCTCCTCCTTGGGCTCAGGGTGAAGGCCTCTTCTCCTCACAGGCCGATACCCCCTCCCCCCCGCCAACGTTCCTCCTCAGACACGAGCCCACGACTCCCAACAGTCACCGCCGCCGCCTGCCAGCGAGAAGCTGCTGCAGTCACCGTCACCCCGCCCATCAGCAGCCCAAAAAGCCGCGCTCAGACAAGCGCGTCACACCGAGCCCCTGACCAACCAAAATATAGCAGTACCTGCACCGGCCGCTTAGCGAACTGAGGGCGGGTAGTCTTTGAGTGACAGCTCATCTCGGCCTATCAGCCAGCAGAGACCCGTCCCCCGCCCCCCCTCCCTCTGCGCGCAAAACGCTGCTGTAGAGGGGGCGGATCCCCTCTATCTTATCCCCCCCGCCGCCGCTCGCTCCCTCCGCCCCTCCGAGGTTCGCAGGTGATCGACAGGCCTTTCTCCCAATAAGCGCGGAGGCCGCTTGCGCGGCGGCATGGTTCGGGACCAATGGGAGCGGCAGATGGGCGGAGGCTCGAGGTTTCCAAACGCTCCGCGGCGCCATGGGCTGAAAACTAAACCGAGATGGAATCTCCCAGTCTGAACCGGTTTGAGCCGGTTCCGAGTCTGTGGCATTAGGAGGGGGAGACGTGCCGCGCTCAGTCCCTGCCACCACCGCTGCCTCCGCCGCCGTGTGTGTAACCTGCTCGTAGGGGAGCCTGCAGGGGAAACTGCCGGCGCAGCTGAGGGGACAAAGTTTAGTGCGAGTCGGGGGGGGGGTGGGAATGGGGGAGAATTGAGTGCCGGCCAGACCTAGGGGAGAGCGGCAGCAACAGGAGTAGCGAGAGACCTAGCCACATAGGCCTAAGCCTGGGCAGCTAGCGACGCGGGAGAGAGAGAGAGAGGGAGAGAAAGCGAGCCAGGGCTCCGCCGAGCCGGAACCCCAAGCCAGGGCCACGAGGAAGGTAGAAGTTTTCCACCCCCTACCAGGGGCCTTGGGAGGCCGGAGCCCCGCGCCGACCCCATTTCCCCCCCACACGCCGAGGGACACGAGCCCCGTCTCCTGCGCGCCCGGCGGCGGGCGGCCTTGCGCCTGGGCTGAGGGGAAGGCTCTGAGGGGAGCTCCCGCCCGGGGGCCGCAGGCTTCTACTGGGCGCCTAGCATAGTCAGGCCAGGGCGCGCTGGCTAGGGGGTAGTGTGGGGAGGAGAGGAGTGGCGCTCGTAACACATACTGGGCAGGGAGGAGGGTGCACTCGTCTTCCCCCCCCCCTTAGGTTTTGTTGTGGGGTTGTTTTTTTGTTGTGACCTTTTTTTTTTTTTGTGCTTGTGTGGGGGGGGTATTTTTGGTGGTGTTTATTTTAATTTTTTTCTTGGTGTGTGGTTAGAAACTTCGCTCACCCACCCCTACTTTTTAAGGGAAGAGGCTGTAAGAAACACCTAGGTAAGTGAGTGCTGAGGCTGCGGGAAGAAGGGGGGGGTCATTACGATGAGTAACGTGGTGGGGGGCAAAGGGGGAGCGCTCGGGAGAAGGTGTGGGGGCCGTGGGAGGTGTTAGGGGCGTGCTTGTGGCTGTGCGGAGGACCTAAAGTCTCCGCTGTGAGAGGCCTTACAGGTTCCGAGGAGAAGCCCTGAGGGGCGTGGGGGAGTTTAAAAATCGGGTTTAGAGTACAAGCATCCTAGGCTAGGCCGAGCGGCTGAAGGGAGCGCAGAGCCTACCGCGGATGCTGGGGCCGCGGGGAAAGCGGCAGGAGGGCCGGGGTGCTGCTATTGGGGTGTACAGCGAGGGCCTGCCCCTCGTTACGAGGGGGGCCGAGGAGGCTGGGGGGGGTGGGATCGGGTACGGGCAAAACTAGGGACATAATCTGTAAATTATTAGGAGTGGAAGTTTCCAGAAATATTTTTGTGTGTCTGTGCAGCAGTATTGAAACGTCCGCCTGGATCACGTGGGAGCCCTGTATAGAGCGTAGGGCTGGAGCCGAGGGAGGGAGGGGCTGCGCCGCCGCCGGCCCGCCGCGCTCCGCAGGGCCCCGGCCCGCCTGCCACCCGCCCGGGGCCGCTTTCTTCTGCCAAAGCGGTTTCATGTGTAAAACCCCCCCGCCTTCTATCACCCGGTGAACTGGTGCTCTGCCCGTTGCCGGAGCACCGCGGCCGTGGCTTTGCGGCGGGAGTAGGGGAAGGCCTCGGCGCCGGGTGGGTGAGAGTTATTTCGGGCGCGGCCGTGGCGAAAATGAATGCTCCGAGGTGTCGGGGAGATGTTTGTGAAGCGGCGTTATTTAACTCCGTACGCATGTAAAGTGGCGAGGGGAGTAGCATAGTTGCGATTGCGGGCGTTTTAAGTGCAGTGCGGATGCGTTTGTGATATGCTCCGTTTCATGCCGTACAGCTGGAGGAATTTACAAGTAATGCAACTAATTCGTTGGAAGAGGGTCGTGGGGCGGTAGTTCACTTGCGTTCAGTAGCGGAATTGCATGCTTAGGAATGGGGAAGGGTGACTCTCTTTCATAGAGAGTTCTTTTTCTTTTGTTTGGTGGTTGTGTGTTGGGTAGGTTTTTTTTGGGTTTTTTTTTTTTGGGTGTGTGTATTTGTTGTCTTTTTTTTTTTTAATGCCCCCGATGAGCTTTAAGTAGCAGAGTTGAAGGCGTTCTGGGTTTCATTGCGAATGCTCAACATTTCTTACTATTATAAATATGCTTTTATTCCTCTGCAGTAAATGAATCAAGTGAATAATAATAATAATAAGTGAACTGTTGTGTTAAAGGTCCCAGGGTCATCCAGAGTAGGGATAACTATGTAAACAGTACTGTAAATGCAGTTCTTTTGACCTTCGGTAGATGTCAGATTCTTGCCATGTTATCGTTCAGATTTTTTTAAACTTTTTCTTCTCTTTTGTTTACGTTTTCCCATTTATTGACAGTGCTGAAGAAGTGATTAGTGGTGGTTCTTAGAGCTGAGATTTAAACCTGTTCCAGACATCAGGCATGATGGAGGGAAAAAAGTATGGGAGTATAGTAAATCAAAGATTATAAACTTAATGTGGGTACACCGTTAGGAGTAGGAAATCGTGTTGATTACAGATGGTATTGACCACAAAGCCGCCATTTCTGTATTTCAGTTTGTGAGTAGGTAGGTCATTTTGAAGATAATGTTGGGAGTGGCAAAGGGCCCTATTCAAAACATTTCCTTTCTGCTTCCATGTGGTTAATAACTTCTCTTGGTCATGTGGCTGTCTCCTCATTTGTGCTCTTAGGGCTTGCTAAAAACACCGAAAGAAGCTTACATCTGAAATGAATGGCCTTACCTGAGGAATGACTGATTTACAGCTTTTACTGTAGTTTGAAAACCGCTTTCCGGCTCGCAGTTCAGCCGTGAAGGCCAGATGTGAACAAAAAGGGGCGTGCCTGAACGCACGCATGTCTGGTGGGAGTATTAACCGCTCTAAGCTGGAGAGCCTGTTAATTGGTGCAGTTTCCTCGTAGTGCTGATTACAGACCCTATACGAGATGAAATTTTCATGCCCTTCTAAGTTAAAAGAACAAAATCAGCAGTCCCTGCTGTTTTGTTTTCTTGTTTTGGTACTTAATGTTGCAGTTTTACAAACTTTAGGAGCTGGGGGAGAAGGACAGATATGAAGTGTGTAATTTTAATTTATTTTAGTTTCTACTTGATGTTTATTTCCTTCATTTTTTTCCGGGTAGGTGTTTTAAAAAGGCTGACTGTATGTTGAGATGGAGCCCTCTAGATGATTACATTCGCGTAGTAATACTAACTAAATGAGGTTTGTGTGTTTTGAGTTTCTTTTAACTCCAAAAAAAAAAAAGTTATTTTTTTGAAGTTAGTATCTTTCTGTACGGAAGTAAATTAAATTCCCTGATACTACTTCGAAATACGCAGTTCTAAACAAAAGCTTTTCCTTGTCTGCTGCTGTAGGACTTTCACTTAATTAGTAATTATTTGGATTGAGGTACAGGTTTTTCTTGGTCTTTACTTTTGAGCATGACTTAAATACTTAAGGAATAAAATTATTTCTTATTTACCCGTTAAGTTACCTAGTAAGAGCAGTTCTGACTTCTATCTTATTCTAAAGAAGGGGTTGGTTGGGCATATGGGGGTTGTTCCTGGAAGAGTTTCAGATTGTATCTTCCTGAGTACACAGATAGCTGTCATGGAACTTTCTGAGTGATCTTGCAGTTGTCCAGACTTATGGCTATTTCTCGAGTTAGCAGTGTTTATATGAAATTTGCAGCTTTACAGAAGATTCTGAAGTGAATGGCAAGAGAGTTGCTGTAGAAAAGGAAGAAACTTGACTGTGAGAGAAGGGCAGTAAACTTGATCAGGTGCTTCCAGCTTGGCAGGTGGTGTGAAAAGGTTAGAGTGTAATTTACCATCCACAATTCTGTGATTCCTGAATTATTTTCTTTTTACAATTGCCTTCATCTTGTACCAGCCTCTGGCTGGTAGGCATCTTACATGCATGCTCACAGTCACAGATTCCCCCACCTGACTTCTTTCGCATAATATCGAGGCTGCTATATCTAGGACAGGGAGTTAATGCATGTGTCTCTGGTTTTATGAGATACAAAAACCTCCAGTAGGATTCCATTTTAGTTTGAACTGATCTAACGTGGCACACAGGGTAACCTGCTGACTTAACAGTCCCCTTACTTCATCCTCTTGAAGTGCCTTCAGTCAGCTGTCTTAGGGTTAATGGTAATAGTTTACTTGCATGTTCCTCTCCCCCAAGCCGAGTATTTGAAAAATGCCCTCTGGGTAACTTCATACTGTGTATGTAGATCACATTTCCCTTCCATAACCAATTGTTTACAAGCTTTTAGAACTGATTTTCTAAACGTGTGTGTTGGTCTTGGAAACTCGAAATGCAACTGAGCTGGCTAGTATGGATATTAGAGGTTGTGATGATAGTAGGTATTTCTTGCAAACCTACTGATTTACATATGTTTAGCAACTGATAAGGGTTAATACCTGCTTTGAAATAAGTTTTACCTTGCTGATAATACAGCCTATTGACTAATCAGATTGTTATTATATGTTTTATCTGATGAAGACCTGAGAATTTAGTTGCAGTAGCGATGTGTGAGTTTTTCAGAGTCTGTACTGCTACTTGCTCAACAATTGAAGGAGTGTTGTATTTAGTGCTATGCAGTACTGCGAAGTAACTCATCTCATTCAAATGAGCTGCTTAAGTTGAATCACTTGCTTTACAACTACATCTAATAATAATTTCTTATTGATTTTTTAATTTTAAATTTATTTTGCAGTAATCTATGCCAGCAATTATGACAATGTTAGCAGACCATGCAGCTCGTCAGCTGCTGGATTTTAACCAGAAACTGGATATCAATCTCTTGGACAATGTGGTGAATTGCTTGTACCATGGAGAAGGCGCACAGGTAACGTGGACTTGGAACCTACATTTACTGACCATATTTAACCTTATTACGAATAAGTTGAAGAAAGTTTATTCAGTAAAAATCAGTAATATTAGTGAATTTACTCTGCTAGTGATAGTAATATCACTGGTAACTCGTGCTCTGGTTTAAAGGCAGGCCTCATGTAATGAACATTGAAATGATGCTTACTGTTAGTTTAGTGTGTGTGTCCATTTCTGGTGTGCCTTCTGTTGAAATGTATTAGCAAGTACAGTTTAAGAGCAGTTCTGCTTGCAGGTCACCTTCTTCTTGCAGCTCACTTTCTCATAGTTCTTCAGGAAGGTCTGAGTTACTTGTTACTTACTGTGGATAGAACTGTGAAGCCGTAAATTAAACATTGGCTTCACTGCAGGATTGTATTAAAAAAAAACCCTTCATGATGTTATTAATGTATTTGTACTTAAAGCAGCATGTCACATGTTTAAAACAAGAGTTTGTCCTTTTTCATGTGTAGGGTTCCTCCCCCCCTTATTGTTTGTACAGGTTCTGCTCTTTTCTTTGGCATACTGAAGTCTTAAGTTTAAATTGGGGGAATATGTGTTTGCTTATATCATACTGAAAGTGATTTAAAAAAAAAAAAAAAGCTTCTTTAAGGCTTGCTAATGTGATTTCCTGTAGGTTCTGAAATACTTTGCTTTTTTTTTTTTATACTAGTATTTTGAATTTCAGATAGTCACTAGCTGTAGATTTTTAAGTGACATTACAGAAATATTTTTGTAGCTTTTGTCTTGGAAGTATAGACTTCTGAGTGCTTACTTTATAAGCAATATGTTTGTTTACTGAACTGCCTTGCAAAGTAGGTGGTGCTTATAGTATTGTTTGTTTTGAATGAAGTTAAAGTTGGAAGGGTTTATAAGGCAAATACAGGATTAACACTAAAAATTATCAAATTGCCATTGTTCTGCTACTATGAGAAGTTGCTTCACTTAACAGCTGGGTGGGGTAGTCTTTGGTATTTAGAAAATTAATGTCATAAGCAAAATTTCAAGAGGTGGTACTTAACTGGCAAAAGTGACTTATGATATGAACTCAAAATACATCTACTAATACGTGTCACTTTAATGAAAAATTGTTTTGCTATTTTAGTACATTACCAAAGGTGGAGATGTATTTCATCAAGGCTCTGAGCTCTTAACTCTTCCAAGAAATTCAGAAGTTCCAGCAGGGAAAAATGCTTCTCTGTGGACCCTGATAGCTCAAATTATGACTTAAAGGGTGACAGGGATAATAGAAGCTGAGGAAATGAAATAATAAAATGGGGAGATTAATAATGGTTTACCTGGAATAAATTAGGGTGATGCTACTATAAAAAAAGATTCAGAATGCAGTCTGGATGGCCCATGTTGAACTTGTTTTGATGTTTACCTGCTGCCTCCTCCTGCTTAATTCTTACCTCTGCTTGCAAAACTGCTATCTGCTGATCTGTATTAGTCAAGAAATAAGCTCTTTTCTGTCCTAGACTTTCGCAGGAGTTGATGTCCAGTGAAGGAGTTAGTGGATATGAGAGCAAACTTTTCAGTGCTTGGGATAAGAATTTTGACTTTCTGTATCTTGTTGTTGAAATTTGATCCTGTCATAGTATTAGAAGCACTAAAAAGGCCAGTATAAAAACACACCCAGTTTGAACCTGGAAGTAATACAGCTGTTCTTTCCCTCTTACACTACACTACATTTAAAAAAAAAATTCTTTGTTTGGGTTTTTTTTTTAAGCTCTGTTCTCATACTGTGAGAATATGGTTGTACTGCTTTTTGACTTAAAAGGAGTATTTATGTAGTGCTTCTCTACATCAAGTCTACAGGGACTTACTTGCTACTCAAAGTCAGTATCAGACTAGAAATTGCTCTACTGTGGTCAGTTATATCTAGGTAGGAATATCAGAATTCAGTAGCAATATCAGAATGGTGCAGGTATTTTAGATATCCTTGCTGTTTCCTGTTAGATTTACCAAATTAAAATTGAAAACTACTATATCAAATATGTATGTTTCTTGCATTATGTATATATATGAGTCTTGGGGTTTTTGTCTTGCTGAAAGTCCAGGTTTTCTTACACCAGTTTATGATTAGCTCAAGTATATTCTTATAGCAGACTATAAATCTGCATAGCTGTAGTTAAGTTCTAACCATTGAAGTTAATCCTAAAATAAAGCTTTAACTGATTTCAATTCAATTTCAGTTTCACTTTCATTGAATTGGTTTTACAGTGCAGTGAATGAATGAACTAAGTTCTGTTAATTGTGATGTAAAATGTTCATCTTGTTGGTAAGATGTTGTCTGGTACTTAATTTTGTCAGTACACTGCATTTTTGGAAAAAGATAACATCATCTGTCTCCCTAAACCAAAAAATGGTTATGGATATTAAGGCTTTTGAAAATTATTTTGTAATTTCTTCACGTGAGGTTTTTGCAAGTTGCTGAAACCGTAGTATCTAGCACAATAATTGTTAATGTCAGTCCCAAGGAAGAGCAAAATAATAGCATGACCAGCTTCCTTCCCCCCCCCCCCCATTAGTTTTTATTATTGTTTGTAAGCTGCTGGATATATCAAGGTATTTGTTAGAAATAGGGATTGGAGACTTCTAATGCTCTGTTCCATGTTTCTTCAAATAATATCAATAATTGCTACATCAGTAACTTTGCAGAATGGTACACTACTCCTTAAAACTGGCATTTTATATGAACACTTCCAGTAGAACTAGAAAGTTTCGGTGCCCTTGAATAAAATTTTATCTGGATGACTGTCTGGAAGGGGAGAAAACTTTGGGGTTTTTTTAGCATGTTTGCCCTGCAGTGTGTTGTGGTCTCATGTTCACTGCTGGTCTGGGTGGAGTGACTTGGTGTGGAAGAGTGGAAGTTCATGACTGTCTTTCCTTAATGTGGTTTTGGAGTTTGGTCATGAATTTGAACTGTCACACAGAAGGCGGCTTAAGTGACTTCTTGTTCCTGATTGAGTACTGCATAGCTCTTGGATAAGTGATTTAAAGATATGCTGTGTGTTATATACTGTCAGTGAAGATATTTTCTTAAATAATCTAATACTAATACTTTTCCCCCCTTCCACCCTCCCAAACTTGCTTTTAGCAAAGAATGGCACAAGAAGTCTTGACTCACTTAAAAGAACATCCTGATGCGTGGACAAGAGTTGATACTATTTTGGAGTTCTCTCAGAACATGAATACCAAAGTAAGCAAATTAACTTGTATTTATTTGGTATTCCTCTTTCTTCCATTCATAAACTTTGAGGAAGGTATCTCATTTTTAGCCATAGACTTTCTTGATTCAAACCGTGGTTTTTTGTTTTTTTTTGGGTTTTTTTTTGGTTTTTTTTTTTTGGTTTTTTTTTGTCTTTTTTCCCAAAGTTGGCTTTAAACAAGAACTGTAAATGGACAAAATATTTAAACCTCCCTCTACATTGAAAAGAGGTTTGTGGTTGGTTTTTTTTTTTATTTTATTTCTTTTTTCCTTTTTATTTTTTTTTAAAGGGATAAATTGGAAATAGAGGGTTTATTTTTTTCAAGGCACGTTAAAGCATAATACCAGTTCCAAAGATTGGTGTGTTTCTGTATACATCTGAGTAATGAAAAGTCTCCTAGAGCCACATTTTGTCCTTGGCTAAGTGCTTGGCTGGTTTTGAGCCATGGGCACATAACTGAGGAGAGAATTTGTCCCTAGGTGTATTAAAGAGAAAATAGAGTCCTTATTAGGCCAAGATTTTGAGCAACTGATGAAAGTTAAGCACCCCGAACTCGTTGTAGTAGGAGATTAGTCCTTACTAATATGCAGAACACCTTTGCTTTGTACTGCTATTTCAAATCCATTCAAGATGGTAGAGACTAAAATGGACAGCATCCAGTTTTTTTTTCTACAATTTAAAGTGCTTTACCTAAGACTTCTGAAGTTTGAACTGAAAAGTTGATCAAAATGTATTTTCACTGTCTTAAGTTTGATGATTATCTCAAATAACTGACATGCATGTTTTTCTGGTTGATACACACTGTGTTCGAACAGAAAATAATTCTGTTTGGATGGTTTCTGAAATCAGGCAGTATTTATGAAACAGTTCCTTTTTTTTTTTTTTTTGTTTTGTTTTGTTTTGTTTTTACTTGCTCTGAAGTTTAAGGGAAAACAGTTTAAAGAACTTCCTCAAAGTGCTAACCTTTAAGTAACAGTGTTTGCCTGTTTGCTTGCCTGGTAAACTTTGCTTTTTATACTGACAGACATTACTAATGTTTAAGTTGATTTATCAACAGTATTTTTAAAAACTCAAATTTGTCTTGTGAAAAATGAGATGATTAGAGGAACAGAAAGAAAGCAACAGGTAAAGAATTCTTCAATTTACATAAGTTGCAAATGATTTGGTGCTAAATTTATGCACTATGACATTTGGCTTTTATGCAATCATATTTTTTCTTTAATTAAAGCTGTTAACACTACCTGATATTAATCATAATGTTCCATTATGTTGATTGCTTGTAATAGGAAGAAAAGGGGTGTCTTCCTGTGCAACTGACACAGCTAGGCTTTGACGGCAGGCCTCCACAAGGTCTACCCTTTTGATTCCCTTTAACTGAATTCTGTTCATCAATTGTTTTTGTTTCTTGGGAGGTGGGAGGGAAAGGGATTCGGTGCATAGAAAAAAATAAGGGTACCATAGAAATTTCTACCATAGGGATCATTTCATACTTTTTTCAGTCTTTGCTGTTACTTGTCCCTCATCTTCATAACTGGGCACTGAATTGCTGTTAGACAATTAGAAATAAACTAAGAGCAAAGGAATCTGGAAAGACTTGTATTCTATGTACAATTTAAATGTGGTGGTTTGTACTGTTGCAGTCAAAAAGCGCATTTCTAATAGTTCAAATGGCAAAACTTGTAATTGGCGTTAGTGACTCCCTTTGGGGCTTGGTGTATCTTGTTATCAGGGAAGTACCAAATCAGATGAAAAAAGCCCATTGCAGACTGCTTAGGCAGGCTGATGACACCTTCAAACGTGGTATGGCAAGGAAGGTTATGTAGCTAAAGATTGTATATAGTGATTTTATTACTGTTGCCATTTCATTTCATGTGAGAGTGTTAGGAAAAGTGAGCATTACTGGTACTGAGGAAGAGGTGAGCAAGACAGTAGCAGAGGGCAGAATTGAAGTCACCTGTGTACAAAAGAATTAGTAGAAACCTAGACAGCATTAACCTCTTCAGTTTGAGATACAGCTATCTGAATTGGATGTTTGAGAAGAAAATATGGGGTAAGTGTGGCAGGTTGCTGGAGGTCTCTGTCCTTCTATTTAAATCAATAAATATATAGTGGGAGGAAAAAAAGATGAGGTGTGTCCTTAGTTTATGTCAGGATTTTCATTTGAGTCTTGTTTGGTCATATAGTACTGTTGTAAAATGAAACTGTTATGGTCATAAAAGCTAAATAAGTTGACTTGTGTATAAAAGTTTGGAAGCAAAGCAAACATCTTTTGTTAGGTGTTATCTGGAAGGGCTATGAATATGTGTACCTGTAGAATCCAGAAATTTAACTGGAGTATAGATCTGCTTCAGGAAAGTTGGCACTGTCTGATATCAACGTTCATAATTGGAACATTTTTAGAAGCTTTTGCAAGTATGTTATGTATTGTGAGCTGGGATCAGTTGCAGATGATGCCTACAAATTTATAGCAGTGGCTGAAAACGATTCCTGTGAAGTGAAGCATTTAGCTCAAGAAAGTTTTAATACATTTTCCTGTGTGAACATTCCCTTGATTTCACTTAGCTTTTATGTTAAGTAATTTAAGTAAATTTACAAATTAAAATCTGTTTAAGCTTTTGCTGCTGTTCATGAAGAAAATAATGCCCTGCCAACTTCCTGTTAATGCATAATTTTTCTCGGTACCCAAGATTTTGGAAAGTGTCAGAATATTTTGCAAATGCAGGATGTACCTGTGAAGCTCATGGGAACTTGTGTCAGAGAAGCAAAGGGGGATGTAGGTTATGTTAAGATGAGAACAGCAAAAGTAGTATTTTAATACAATGTAGTTTGGGACAGTCTACATTGTGTGTTTTTTTTTTAATTAAACTGAAGTTTATATGATCCCCTTGGTTGAAATTCTAATGATCCTACTTTGTATAATAACTAACCATTTTAAAGAGGAACTCTTATTCTCAGCCAAATTTTTAACTGTGAAAACTTGAGTTTACCTTTCAGGCATTGCTGTGTTATTTTTTTCTTCCTAATCCACTGCAGATAAAGTAAATGCAAATCTCCTTGTCCCCTTTTCTCTCCTGTCTATTCATGCTAATGGGCTTTTACATATTAAAGTTCTTTGATCATATCATCACAAACTTCTTTCCCTGTTACTGTGAGTTGGCAGTAGGGACAAATGGGCAGAAGGACTGGCCTTACTGATTACTTTGCAAATGTAACTCTTTTGGGTAAGAACATAGGAAGAACATTCCTGAAAGGTAAAAGGATTTTCCAAGAGCTTATTCACTTTTTTTTTTTGACTGAGCACAAAAGTTCATCTTTAAATAGTAGAAATAGCTGCCATATTGGGGTGGGTATTGAAATGAAATAAACCTGTGGGTTGTCTTGCTGTTCCTTAAGTAACACACCAGCAAAGTATGGGAAATACTTTCTAAAGAAAGTGCCAGTGTCAGGACATGTGATGCTAAGACAAGATTTCTTTTTTTCAGCTCTGAGAGGAACGATAGGAAGCTTGAGACCATCCAAGCTGCTAAATATTTTAGGAGCCTGGTTGTGTTAATACTTGAACATATGAGCAGTCATTTATGATGCAAATTCATATCTGGCTGCTACTTTCTCTTCTCCAGATAGCCAAAATTGTCTGCCAGAGGGCTTTTCATGTGTTGGTTTTTTTTTTTTACCCTCCTGGTGTGAGCATGATCAAACAGCAGGACTTAGTATAGTAAAGAATAAAACAAGAAAAAAAAAATGCATGAAACTTCAGGAAATGGGTGAATAGTCTTATATTAAATAAAATTGTTAGTTTAATAATCTTGAAGTCTTAGCTGTTAAGTGTGAGTGTCTGATTGAGTGAGAGTCCTGAAAGTTAGTTAGTCCTACAGTAATGTACTCACATTTTGATCTTCTCCAATTTCAGTATTACGGACTGCAAATCTTGGAAAATGTGATAAAAACAAGATGGAAGATTCTTCCAAGGAACCAATGTGAAGGTAGGGAACAACTTTTGTCTTTTCTTACTGGCTTTGTTGGTGTTAACTGAGATTTAGATTGTCAGTCCCCGTGTAAGTGATTTTCAGCTTCAAATGCAATGAGGCTAGTAACTTGTCACATAGTAGGACCATTTGTGCTTTTCTGGATGATGAAACTGTGTCTTTCCCTTTCATGGTAATGGTCTTAGTGGAGTGGTGAGCAACTGAAAGTCTGTAAATGTCATGGGAAGATAAAAGGTGACTGATAGTTTTGAAATATCATCACTTAAGTGTTGTACTGACTTTCAGGACAAATTTAACTGAAGAGGCCTAATGCTAGGCAGCCTCTGAGGCTAGCTTCTGGCATTAAGGAATTGGTTTTGATTCTTTGTCCTTGGCATAGGGGGCTCTCCTCAAGCTTATCTGGGCTGTTTATGCAGCCCCACCAGGCATTCTTCTGGTGGACTGTGTGGTTCATCTGGTAGCATGTGTAGATTTATGTAACTTTGTTTGAAACTGTAAGCAATCAGAATTACTTTCTGCATTTACTTAGGGTTTCTATTCTAGTGTTACCTATTAATGGTGATTAATTCTTTGAAGCAGTGAGATACTATAAAGTCTGCTTTAATTCATGTAAGCGTATATGCAGCTAGGTTGCTGTAATTGGAAGTGCAGCAGAGGGTGAACACCTGTCTTCTGTCATTGCAAGGAATCTGAAAATCTTGAAATAAATGCTTTCTATTTTTTTTACCCCCCTCTCCCTTATAGCTTCTAATGTCTGTTGAACTTTAGACATTAGCTATAGTAAATGGAGGTACCTCTATGGTAAAGGATTAGTGCTTTCTAGCAAGTACTACTTTATATTCTTGACACTGAATGCTGTCAGCATTCTATATACTTGGCTTTTTACTAAAAGGTGTCAAACCCAGACATCTTGGAACTCAGTAAAGTTATTCCAAATTTCTGTTGTGAGCGTTTATTAACAATGCTAAGATGTGCTTTAAATTTTTACTGCCATGGGTACTTCAATTCTGAAGCTATATTGATTGAAACACAGTTGTAAATGATGAAAACAAAGTCTAGAAGGAGACTTCCACATTTTTATTATTCTTGCCTTTTCTCCCATCCCTTCCAATTAGCAGTTGACAGATAAAGCATAGCTCTTTGAAAGTGGAAGTCAGGTTTCAAATACCTTCTGCTCTTGGAAACAGACTTGCAGGTTTCTAGGGAATAACTTCAGCTAAGGCTCAGTCACAACTATGTCCTTTTGAGTAACTAAGGGAGCACCCTAATGTTAAGTCTTCTGTGTGCTTTTAATAAATAGTATGTCTCAAATTACACAAATGTCACATTGCTGACAAAGAGCACTTAGCTTCAGCATTTGGAAGTTCTAAAGTTTTTGGCTGTGGGAGCAGAGCAGGAAGAAAGTAAGGAGTCAGTTACTTGGCTTACTGCTGCCCACAGGTGAAGGGATATGTTGCATAGATGTCACAGGGTAGACTTGATAGATTGGAATCAGGCAAGTGCCAAATACAGAATATAATTTAGCAACTATAATTAATTCTTAGACTTTTAATGCACAGAATAAATGGTGGTAGGATGAGGTTACTAGCTGTGCTTTGGGTCATCTTATCTGGTTTTGAGATACCAAGATAATACTGGATACATGGCTTAGATGAGTTGCAGTATATTCATACATACCACACACATGACAGATTTGAGTTGATAAATTTGTGTTACTTTGCTGCTTGCAGGCATGGTAGTACTTACTGTTTGACTGGCTCCTGACAGAAGATGCAATAACTGTAGCTTGATACACTACAGTGCAAAATAAAATTACTGTCTGTATTTGTGCAATCAACTTTATTTTTCCTGACTTTTGTACTTCTGAAGACTCCAGAGAGGAAAAAAAAGTACTTCATCCAAACATATGAGTGTCTTCAGTTTAACCTTTCAAATGTTTGCCCTTTCACAGAGCCAAATTAAAATAGTGAAATTGACTTATCTTCTGATTTTAGGGGAAATGAGTTGGCATTGACTTGTCTGTTTTGTCCTATACATCAATAGAAGAGGAATCAAATGTATTTATTGTATCATGGCATTTGATCCATCCTTGCCTCAGTGATGTAGGAGGGAGAATCAGTCTCTAATCCAGTTTCATCTGGTCTGTGATGTTGGTTTTTTTTTGTAGTTAGTTTTTTATTTTATTGGCTGATGATACCGGCTGATGCAGAACTGCTCTGGATCTAGTTCAGATGCTTTGATTACCTGGGAGATAAGAAGACTGGTTACATTGAAGTTTCCTTGATTATGACTCAGGTCATTACTTTAGTTGACAGTATTTTCCTGTTGGAAGCTTAACTAGTAAAATACGGGTGCAGGCAATGCACCCGTATATATGACGACACAATTCTTAGTGACAAAGTGATTCATGCAGTTTATAAAGAAATTACTTTTACCTTATTTCTTGCTTTAAAAAAAATGTGCCTAATTTTATTTGTGCAATAATTAGAGCTGACAAATCTTACTTGGTGAAGATGAAACTAAATCCATTTGTGAGATAATACTGTTTGCCCTTCGTAGCAATAGCAGCATTATCTTCACGTAATCCTGAAATAGGTATTGGGCAAAATAATCAATTTACACTTCTGAAATACTCATGTAATTACTCTGCTTTTTCTTGTTCTTTGGTTGTGGTTTTTTTATGCTTTTGGAGTTAGCAGTTTGAACCAATTGGTTATCTAGACAAAAGTGGAATTTATGCGGCACAGAACTTGTAAAATTCAGTCGAATTGGATGCCTGGCCTGCGTGTTGAGCCTTGAGGCATGTTTAGTTATAGACCATAGCAGTGGTCTTGCTCTTTGTGATCTCTTTAGTCTCTGAGAGAATGCTTTGGATTGCTCACGTACAGATGATGTAATGTGGCTTTCATTCAAACCTTCCTGAGACTGCTTTAGTGAGAAGTGGGTGGCATATTCAAGAACATCCTACACAATGGTAAATTTGGCTTCTTTCCAAAGTATTATACTATCATTCTCAAGTAAAAATTTCTCAATTTGAGGTGATACTAAATTGCTTTAAACTCTGTTATTCTGCAGAGTTGGTAAGTTTCATCAAACAACATCCTTTAGAAGTATTATTAAAGTGCTGCGGTCTCAATAGGATTTTGTTACAGTGTGAAAACCTGCCTAGTAATAAAGACTTCTTGGTCTTCCAATTCAGTGATACATTTCATTAATCCTGCAATTTGAAATGAAATTTTGTTCCTGTGAACAGACCGAGCTTGTCTGGAGTGGTTTGAATTGGAATGGATAAGTACTACTTCATTATGAAACCTGAATTGCTTGTACAACTTCTCTCATTTTGAAATGGGGGAAAAAAGGTGTTCAGAGACACAGTTTAGTGACTCATTGGAAGGTCCTGGAGTTAAGTGTAAAGCTTTTGATGTGGTGGAAGCTGCTGTAGAAGAGCCTTCCCCCCCTCGCCCCACCGTCCTGGCGAACTTTCTGCACCATTTAATGTGTGGGTCCCCCCCCCACCTTCTGGCGAACCACACTCCCTATTTGCCGGAGGTTTGCAAGGTCCGCCGC
>JANHGN010000659.1:7517-28404 GCA_024605025.1 Megaceryle maxima | reverse complement strand
GGTGTTGTGTGGTGGGTTGTCTGAGGGTGAGGGGGGGGGGGGGGGGGGGGGGGGAGAATTACTAATTCTGGTAAAGTTTTAGAAACATTTTAAAATTCAGAATAGTGGCATGGGGAAAACAAAATGTCTTCCGAAGTCATTCTTCTCAGTAAAGTGAAAACTTTCTAAAATCCTCCAATGTATGGATTTTAATATTCATGAATCAGCTGTCTTGTTGAAGAAATGATTGAAACCATATTTTGGGTTAATGAATTTGAATATTTAAATACACAACTATTCTAAAACATTTTCCAGTGACAAGATGTTTGTCTAGTTTGAGGTGTCTAATCCCTGATTCTCTTGTATCAAACATCCTGACAAAGTTGGTTTGAAAGCTGAACTGTTAGTAAATTCATCTAGTTCATGACTTCAGATCTTCTCTGTGTGTGCCTTTTCTTGGAGTCATGTTTTTTGTACTGAACACTTTTACATATGTATATAGTGGTGAGAAGTCACTCGGAATGGCATTTTTTCCATGGTGAAGAACGGAGCTGAGAATTATGTGCCAAAAGGAAATGTTAGGTACTAGAGCTTGTAATAGTGTAGGATGGGTTTTTTGGTTTGTGTGATGTTGGTTGCATTTGGTTTTGTTTGGTGGTCGTTTCTTGTTCATTTTGTTGCGTTTGTTTTGTGTGTGTTTGGTTTTTTGTGTATTTTTTTTTTGTTTGTGGGGTTTTTTGTGTGTGTGTGGTAGAGCTGAAATCTTAAATTTAAAAAACATTTGTAGAGGAAACGTGAAACACAACAAAATGAATAGTCTGTCCCCAGTTGACAAGTTACTAGTTTAATAAAACAAACCCAAAACAACAAAAGCAGTAAACTAGAATTTATTATTAGTTTTGTAATTCATAGCATCCATGTGTGCTATAAAAGTACAGTAGTCCAAATCCAAATGCATTGTACAATATTGGTGAATAAAGTTTTAAGTTTTGTTCTTGCAAGATTGTACAGGGAGAACTTTGCTAGGCTCTGGCACAATATTTTGCTTTTAAATACTGTGCATAGGAATTCTGTGTTTAAAATGGATCACCTGAGTAAACTGGATCATCTCTGAACTTTAACATACAGTGAAGGTGATGTATGAAAACGTTCTGTGCAATTCTAGCTAACATCATTAAAACGAGTCAGCTTAGAAAGCTCCACTTACTATTGGAGTTCAATTTTTATTAATAAAAAGCCGTAGTCAAAGATGATGGAGCATTGTCTTACTTGTATTTTGTCTTGCCATTGCAGACATTTGGGTGAGGCAGTAAGAATGTATCTTCCAACTTTGGAGTTGTTAGGTATTAGCTGAAAATGCATGGCTAGAAATACATGTCAGTGAGGGAGCTCTACAACAGCATTTTTAAGTACCTATCGCTATGTCAAGGTCTGGTCAGTGCTGGATGCCATCTTTCCATTGTCAATCTAATACTTTGTTGTGCAGTGCTACCCATACAATGTTTCTCAGAATTGCTTGCAGCCTTGAGGAAGCCGATAGTAAAAGTACGCTCTAACCCATACTCTGCTTTGTTTCATTGAAATAGCTTAGGCGTAAAGCTGTACATCTGAAATACCCTCTTCTGGAATTTATACAAAAGTGGATTTTTTTTTTCCATATAGCACACAAGTCAGAAGGGATTTTCACTGACACATGCATGTATGTTCCTTAGAGGTGGTTCTTTTAAAACAATGTGAAGAATCTCAATTTAGAAAGTATTTATGACTCTATTCACTGTATCAGGCATAATTGAAAATATATTCATAACTTTTCTGCAGGTATTAAAAAATATGTTGTCGGCCTAATTATCAAGACCTCATCTGATCCAACCTGCGTAGAAGTAAGTGAATTCTTTTCAGGGGAAGAAAGAGGGAGGGCAATGTTAAGCATAACCTGACTTATTTTCTCTTCTCCAGAAAGAGAAAGTGTATATTGGGAAACTGAATATGATTCTTGTTCAGGTAAGCTAGAATTCATAAAGTTTTGAATTCATAGACACACAAAGTGAAATACTTTATAATTTCTAACATGGATTCTTTACTTTTCAGATACTGAAACAGGAATGGCCAAAGCACTGGCCAACATTTATAAGTGATATTGTGGGAGCAAGCAGGACTAGTGAAAGCCTTTGTCAGAACAATATGGTGATCCTTAAACTATTGAGTGAAGAAGTGTTTGATTTTTCCAGTGGCCAGATTACTCAAGTAAAAGCTAAGCATTTGAAAGACAGGTAAGTATTTATATTTAAACCTTAACATAGTAGACTTTGTGCTTGTTGCTAAATAGGTGCAGTCGCTTGGAGCTTTTGAGTGAACATCTACAGGTGTCTAATTTGATTTCAGAGACTTAGTGGGTTACTCATTTTATTTTAAAGCAGTAGTGTTAGGTCATAACTTCATACGTGCAGCTATTTATATTTTATTGCAAGTAGCATCTGTTGACTGACGGTTGCTACCATTTTAATAGAGCATTCAGCATTGCTTGGATTTCCAAGCCAGAATTTGTAGGCACAGGCTTCAAGCTACTTCAGAATAGGTATTATTGCCAAGAAAATGTGTAAAAATCGGGTGATTTCTGAAAACCTCCATGGACAAAGGCCTTCAGAACCTGTTCTGTGAGCATAGACACTTTGATTAAGGTTTTCTTCATGGAATGTGGAAATATTTTCTTTTGTTCTTGTGTTTTTTTCAGCATGTGCAATGAATTCTCTCAGATATTTCAGCTGTGTCAGTTTGTGATGGTAAGTCTTCTTTCTTCAAAGATGTTTTAAAATCATGGCTTATGATGTCATAAACACTAATGGTATTTTACAGGAAAATTCCCAAAATGCTCCCTTAGTTCATGCAACTTTGGAAACTTTGCTACGATTTCTCAACTGGATTCCTCTGGGATATATATTTGAGACCAAGTTAATCAGCACACTAATATACAAGGTACTCATCCAAAAATTAACATATATTTAATTTAAATACAAGTTACAGAAAAACTTAGTGTGCACTGCTCTTGTAATACTCTTTTATTTTTTCTCTCTTTCTCTTTATAGTTCTTAAATGTTCCTATGTTTCGAAACGTCTCTTTGAAGTGCCTCACAGAGATTGCAGGTGTCAGTGTAAGCCAGTATGAAGAACAGTTTGTAACACTTTTTACACTGACCATGATGCAGTTAAAACAGGTGATGTTTTTATATCTGTCTCCTTTGACTGTTTCATTTCTCAAAATCAATTTCTGTAGAACCTAGTTCAGTTTACGAGTTAATAGTCATTATAGAGCTCTTGATGGGTCAGATTGTTCTTCAGTGGTATTTATGGCTAGATCAGAAGATGCTAAGTGTATTTTTCTGACTCTAGATCACAGCTTTATTTCTGCTGCATTGATTTGTTTTGATTAAGAGGCATTTCAAGCATACTAGCTGCTGATGGAGAAACTTGAGAGATGTAACAGAATGTGTACTATTGACCAAAGTTCTACCAGTTGCTATTAAACTTTTGAAACTCATAGAAATGTTTGTCATACGAAGCCATGCTTTAAATTTATGTAGTTGGATGATTACCCTCTGAGCCATTCAGATACATGATGTTGTAGCATGCTATTGGCATGCTAAGTGGAGAGTTGAAGGGGTTTTTTGTGTGGTTTGTGGTGTGGGGTGTGTTTGTGTTGGTTTTTATTTTTTATTTTTTTTATTTTATTTTCCCCCTCTGTTTGCAGTGTCAGGCCATCTGAGGTTCTTTAGAATTTACATGCGTCTTTTAATCTCCCCTTCCCAACAGCTTCAAGTGGAGCTATAGGATTTTTATTTAGCGGTTAAATTTCAAGGCAGACTTTTGCACACACAAAAAAATTAGCTGAAGATTGAGTTTTTACAGATGATACTCTTGATTCTGAATGCCAATACATCTGACCTAGGGTTTTCCTCGAAACATTAGTTGAATGGCAAGTTGGGTATTTGGCATGTTTTGCAACCTGCAGGTTTTTAACATGACTTGGATATGAATTTGATGGAAGAAATTGCATTTATTTGTAAATTAAGTTGTAGAACATCCAAAACCACATAAAAGCAGTCAGTAGCAAAAGTGGTAAACTTTGTTCTCCCTATTCTATAGCTTTAAAAGTTTTTACATTAAAAAAATGTAGTTCACTACTCAAGAACAATGTTGAAAATGTTTTACTTGCATAAGAGATGCATGGCTTTTAACTTCTATCATTAAGAGATACCAGAGATCTCTCTAAGGTTAGTGAAAAACATTGTGGTATCCTTCAGAGTTCTCCTTTATAATTACTAAATATTACAGAGGAGGTCTTTCATGTTTTAACTTTCTGATGTAATCTTTTGAAACCTAATGTTACTAGGGACAGGTAATACACAAGAGCTTTCAAATTTTTGTTTGATGCCAATTGTGCAATGTATGTGATAGAGGAGATACTTCCTTGTTAATAGCTGTTGTCAGAAGGGGTAGAAAACACTGCCTCAAAACACAAACAGATGCTAATGTTCTTATCTCTCAGTATCTTGGGATCAAGCATGAAATGAAGGAGCTTGAAGATGGTTTTGTAAGAAAACTCTGTAAAGAGGGGATACTGAAAAGCAGAATGGCTTTTTTGCCAGAAGAGCGAAATATTCATTAAGATACAGGTAGTTCTACATCTGTATAAAATGGGACATTCTTATGTCTGTATTCTTTTTATTAGATGCTTCCTTTAAATACCAATATCCGACTTGCATACTCAAACGGAAAAGATGATGAACAGAACTTCATTCAGAATCTTAGTTTGTTTCTCTGCACGTTCCTCAAGGAACATGGTCAGCTTATAGAAAAAAGATTAAATCTGAGGGAGACATTAATGGAGGTAAGTTGCTTGGTTTACCTAGTTTAAAAATGTAGAAACCGTGTTTTTATACTCAAAGGATGTGACACTAATGTAATATCTAGATTATTGTACCTGTAGTGGGTAAGAAGGAAAAAAAGATAAATCACCTTTTGTGATTAGTAAATCACATGAATAGAAAAAAAATTTTTTTCTTATATACTTCAATGGCATTCTGTTTTCAGTGATCCTATACTATTAATACAATGTCTGAAGATATCTTCATCTCTCCTTCTTACTGGTTCCTTCTTGAAAGTGTTAAATACTGCCTTCAAGTAAATTCAGATATTCTATTTCCATGTGTCTTTACATACCATATTTTGTTTAATTCTCATATAGAGGTGGTGTTTTGACTTTCATCAGTCTGTGTGAAGCAGCTCAGTTACGTTTTTTAGTCAGCATCCAGAGCTGGTTTCTAGGGTATAGTGCATGCTGTAGTTCAGTGCTTATACCCTGGTGTAGCTTCTTGTCTCGTTGCTGTTTTCCAAAGTTGAACTGAAAGGCTCTAAATGTAATTCTCGAGGATGATACTCTTTCTATGTAATAAAGATGCTGTATGCAGCTAACATGTAGTGGCAGAGCTCTAACAAATGACTGTGCGTGCTTTATTGTAGTATTACTGGTCTTAGAGGAAGACCGGTGGACCTCAGGTATCTAACAGCAGTTGCTGAGAATAAGATCTGCAGTTCTTCTTCCTCTCTGCTTGTTCCCCCTCTTTTCTTGGACTGCTGCATTCTTCTCATTTCTGGAAGTGAAGTGCAACTTCATTGTCAAAATCAGTGGAATCTGTGGAAATTATTGGAAATTCAGTTAAGGGTGTAGAGTTGGAAGTGCTTAATTTCTAGGTGACTAATAAGCACTCATGGTGCTACCTCGTAGCGGGGCTAGATAACTAATATAGAAATATCAAACCACAGTTTAAACCTGGAGACCAGGTTCTGTTTGCAGGGGGAAGTACATCTTGCAGGTGGAGTCATTGTAATCTAATGTATCCATCTGAATTCTAGTCCATTTTCCAGCTAGTAGGCTCAATAATTTTCTTCTAGAGGTAGCCCTATACAAAAAAAAGTACATTACTAAGTTGGTTGCAAATACCAAATGGTAGCTCATTTAGAGTATGGACTAGAAGGAGTCTTGCTTTGTTAACAAGAGCATCTACCCATAGTTACCAAATAATTCCTGAACTTGCAGATTGTAAACTTCCAAAATAACTGAATTGATGGAGCACAGCTCAAATTCCTACCTGTGTCGAGGCTTTATTAAGAAAACTTGTGTAAACATCTGGAGCTGTTGCATGTCCTGTGCAGTTGTGTGTAAGTCAGGGCACAGTTTTTAGGTACTGGCCTCCTCTCTTGTCCAGTGTAATTGTTAAATTCTTTTGTCGTATACAAAACTCAATTGTGAATAACTTTTGAGTGTTACATAGGATGTTGAAGTGTTTCACAAGGTTCTTAGGCTGGCCTAAAATGGTTGCGAATTTCAGTGTTTTTCAATTTGCAGTGTAATAGTGTAGTTACACAGCTACGTGGCTTTTTAACTTATGTATTCTGACATTTTGAATATATTGGATCTTCAGAAATTGTTCCACAGATTCATTGAAGCTGTGTAGAATAGTGAAGGAATCTACATAAGCTATTGCAAATGAAATGACAAAGAGAAATTAATATGTTAGATTAATGTATGGTTGTTTTGAATCCCTCTTGACTGTAGATAGAGAAGCTGAATTGGGTCTTTACTGTCTAAAATGCTCTGAGTTGTTGTAGTACCTAAGCTATGAAAATGTCTTCAGATTTCCTTGTTTCGTTCTCATGGGCTTATTTCTTTGGTATCTTTTACCAGGGGACAAAAAAAAAAAAAAAAGGCCAAAAATGTCTTGCTACATAGTTCTAATTTATATGGTTGATACCTCACTCTGTCAGAGTTGCATCAGTGGCCTTCCCTTCTCAGTCTGTGGAAAGTGAGTGAGCAGCATGGCTTTGGTTGCCTTCAGTTCTTCAGGGTATAAGGGTACAGAACAAAGTAGCAGTAATAGTCTTGGGAACAGCAGTCATGGAAACTAGCTGTTGAAGGTGTTTTGAGGCTGTGAACAAAAAGGCCTTGCAGAAACTAGAGAGGCTGTGAGCTTGATAATTTACAAACAGGCTTGTTTGGGCTGTGGCATTTAAGATGTCTTTGGGCTACTTTACATTTAAGAATTCATACATGCTTTTGAAAATAACAGTAATTGACAGGTTGCTTTGTTTTTGAGTTGCTCTGCTGGTCAGTCTGACTTGTAGGTAATGTCATTGCAATGTTAATGCCTCTTGTTCATAACTTTTATGTTAAATTAGGCATTTTATCAGTATTTGGATAGCTGAACTTGAAGCAATGTTGTTTTATTTGCAGAAAGAACTAGTAATCAGATGTTTAAACCATGCTTTTCCAGGCTCTTCATTATATGTTATTGGTATCAGAAGTTGAAGAAACTGAAATTTTCAAGATTTGTCTTGAATATTGGAATCATTTAGCTGCTGAGCTCTACAGGGAAAGTCCATTTTCAACATCTGCTTCTCCATTGCTTTCGGCAAGTCAGCACTTTGATGTTCCTCCAAGGAGACAGCTTTATTTGCCTGTATTGTCAAAGGTAATCTATGCTTAAGTAAAGATGCTGTAAAGATGTAGATATGGTTCTTGAATTGTAGATTTTGCTTCATGTAAGGAGTGACATAAGAAAATTTCTTGCTTTGAGTAGTTGGTAATTGAATCAGCTGTAGTTATTTAATGTGCTGCAATTGTGAAAATACTTTAGGATGACACCAGTATGACGGGAATATTAATAGGGTGTTTCATCTTTTTAAAGATACTTATTATGAAAGTAAGACTAAATAATAAAAGGTATTAAAATATTTCTTTAAACAGGCAAAGGTTATAGTGTTGGAGGAAAAAAATGAGTGTGCATGGAAAAAGTGGTCTTTAAAAGATCCCTAATATTACATACCCAGTTTGAAGGTCTAGAAAGTGTACTTTGTGGGTGGGGGCAGTTTCTTTTTTTGGCTACTGAGTTTGTTGATGGAGAGAGAGAAATCGTCAGTCTCTGTTCTTAATGGCTATTTAGTTAACAGATCTATATAGAATCTTAATGTGAGGTAATCTCATGAAGTTTTGCGTATATCCATTATACAGGTCAGGGTGTCGGACCAGAAAGATCTGGAAACAGCTGCAGAGCTATGCATGCATTATTATGTTAAGTTTGATTCAATTTTTAACTTCACTTTTCAAAAATACAGGTTCGATTACTAATGGTTAGCCGTATGGCTAAACCTGAAGAAGTCCTAGTCGTGGAAAATGATCAAGGGGAAGTAGTACGAGAATTCATGAAGGATACAGATTCCATAAACTTGTATAAAAATATGAGAGAAACACTGGGTAAGCATATTTCTGTGCTGTAGGTCATGTGCAGCCGTGTGCATGTTATAGAACAGCTTATAATCTGAAATAAATGTGGGTAAAATGATAATCAGTGAGGAGCAGTATGCAAACTTGAAAGGGAAGAGGCAGTGTTGGTCTGAAATTTATTTTAAGCATGTAGTGTTGTATAACTTGGTGAAGTAGTAATGTACTACTTAATTTTTGTCCCTTGCCTTTTGCCATTGAACAATGCCTTTTGATAGTCTTTTACCAAAATGTTTTGGCTCCAATGAAACCTTGGTTTTGTCAAAAAGCTGTTAAACTAGAAGGACTTTTTTTCTGAAGTGGACTTGCTGGTTATTACTTCACTTTTAGCTCTGGTCTTGTGTAGACCAAGTGCTCTACTGCAAAAATTAGTTCTTCCTTCAATAGGTCTCCTAAGCACTTTAATTTTTTTATAGTATTCTTAAAACACAAAATTCCATCCTGAACTGAACTTTCAAAAATCTTCTCCAAAGTTCGTGCTGAGGTTTTACAATAACCTTGCTTGAAAGTACAAAAGCAGCAATTAATTAAAACCATGTAGGAAACAAAATCAAAAGCTGTGAGTGCACTGAAGAGTGTCAGAATCAGTATTTCTGTACCATTTAATATAGCAAGTATATTTTATTTTTAGTTTGTACATACTAGTGGTGTTCTGTGTTCTCTAGAAGTTCAACTGTGACCTTTTTATCAAAGAATTGATAGTCCCTGTATATTGTAGCGGTAACTTAGGTTTCTTTGAGGAATAAATTTCAGACTCCTAACCACAACTTGAGGGAGCAGGGTAGATTAGAATTGTCACATATTTAGGACATAACACCTTCAATACTGAGTATTTCTCTTATCAAATGCCAGTGCTTTAAGGGAACACAAGTGCTTAACAAGATTATGAACTAGGAGCTGAGGAGGGAAAAGCTGTGTGATGCTAAGTGTTGGTGGATTGTTGTGGTTTGTGTTTTGTGTGTGGTTTTTTTTGTTTTGTTTTGTTTTCATTTTCACCTTTGTACTTGTGGTGTCGAAACAGGCAGTGTTAGTTTAGTTGTTCTAATATCTTTTCACATGAACATAAAAAAATTCTTTTATTAAAATGACTACTGTGTGCCCTGAGCCGTAGTCATATTTCCACATACAGGATTTTTAATATGGAAATGAAGATTTAGTTTGTATTTGATTTCTGGTGTTACCTTGCTTATAGTGTATTATCTTTAAGATTCACTTAAAAAAACAATAATTCTGAGAATGTGATGAAAGCTGTATTCTCTGGCACAGTAAAAATCTATTTCTGAATCTGACTTTAAATTGCTTTTGACTTGCTGGGATTTATAATTTTCTGTTGGGAGACCCTAATCCTATTAGAGGTTGATGCAAGTGTCTGAGTTGTGATACTTTGATGTTCCCCTCTAGACTTGTTTAGGAGTACCATCTCCAACTGTTACTGCAGCCAGTGGAATTAATGACACTGAAAGAAATAGCAGAAGAAAATTGACTGACTTAATACACACTGTATAATGTCCCCCCATAGGTAGCCAGCCCCATATTACCTGTAGACCATTACTAGGTTTGCCTTTGGTTAATAAAGTAACTTAGCAAGTTTACTGATTGGACTGGTGTGTGAGACGTTCATTGATTCATTTTTTTGACATTGCTTGCATGTGGTGTTTTGTTCAGATCCCTTGGAACAAAGATTATCAGTAAAAATTGACTGTTTTCGAACACACAGTTTTGACAAAACTGTGTTTATTTCTAGCTTGTTCTGTCTTGAGTTCAAAAGCATTGCACTTAGCTAACAGTTTGCTTGTCTTTTTGTTAAGACAAATTGGTTTTGCCTATTGAGTTGTGATCTGGGTTGTTGCTCTAAAATGGGCCTTTTCAACATTGATGTCTTTCAGTTTATCTTACACATCTGGATTATGCAGACACAGAACGAATTATGACTGAAAAACTTCACAATCAAGTGAATGGAACAGAATGGTCCTGGAAAAATCTGAATACCCTGTGTTGGGCTATAGGCTCAATCAGTGGTGCAATGCATGAAGAAGATGAGAAAAGATTCCTTGTTACAGTAATTAAGGTATCGTGGTGCAAAACCAACAGCTTTGTCACGTTTCATAGTTTATGCTCAAGGAAATAGTTTACGAAAATGCTGCTGTACATTCTTAGTAAGCTACCTTGTACAGCAAGCAAGTTGATAAGAATAAATTAAGGGGTAATATTATATCCTGAATTTAAGGCCAATAAATTGTTTACCATGAATAATGCATTAATCCAAATAATGGCTTTTTTTCAGTGAAAATTTCAGGGATAAAATTCAGTTTGATTTTTTTTTTTTTTTTTTTTTTTTTTTCCCTTTGGAAATGTAGAAGAGATAGAAAGGGAGGGTTAATGAAATGGAATGGAAAAATAAATCACATTTTTAACTGGCTGTCACCCCCTCCATTTGGCCTTTTCCCCAGATATTCACTGATCAAAGTAAAATTTTGATAAATACATCCATGGAAGGAGTGCAGGAACAGAATATTTTTTCAAAGAGTAATGGACCTTACATATAAAATGATATAGAAGACTTAGTTTAATTTTGTTCATTTGATGTGGAATATGTATTGATATTAGCTGCTTGGTTGGTATTAAATGCTGTGAGACTTGAAATTTCCCCTGCAGAAATCTTTAGCTAAATTTAAAATGGTAATTCCATAGCTGGAAATACAGTGTTCCTTATTTGTCTGAACTTAAAACAATTGCATCACCCCAGTTTTAATCCGCTTAGGTTTGTTTGTTTGGTTTGGTTTTTTTTTTTCCCTTTGGGTTTTGAATGTGATTATGGCAGCCACTTTCCTTTATCTTTAATATAGCCCCTTGTAGGATTTTATACTTTGTCTTGTAGTGCTTTTAATAGAGCTGGACAAACTTGGAGCAGAGACTAAAAATATATTATGTTGTAGGATCTCCTGGGACTCTGTGAACAAAAGCGAGGAAAAGACAATAAAGCCATTATTGCGTCAAATATAATGTATATAGTAGGTCAATACCCACGATTTTTGAGAGCTCACTGGAAATTTTTGAAGACAGTAGTCAACAAGCTGTTTGAATTTATGCATGGTAATTATCTGTGTTTTACTTATTGTTTTGATTACTAGATTTTAAGCTAAATTGTTAAGTAAAAGTTAAAGTTATAATTACTAAAAAAAGTACGTATTTACATGCACGTGTATGGGAGGAAATACAAAGTAGTAACTGACTTCATTTATTTTAGAAACTCATGATGGCGTCCAGGATATGGCTTGTGATACCTTCATAAAAATAGCACAAAAATGCCGCCGACATTTCGTTCAGGTTCAAGTGGGAGAGGTCATGCCATTTATTGATGAGATCTTGAACAATATTAATACAATCATCTGTGACCTTCAGCCACAACAGGTAGGTTTAATTCAGGGTTGTGGATAATTCCTAAAGACTAAGCAAAAGTTACTTCATATTGAAATGTAATATTAGTTTTCAAGGCTTGAATTATATGCTTCAGTGTCTTGTTAGTGACAGTGTTATGGTATCAGTATCATGATCAGGTTGTGTTACTGGGATCTTGGTTAGAAGGCTTGGAAGGAGAACTCAAGTGCATTTATTCGAGATTTTGATTTCTGGAATGTTTTAACAAGTAAGCCTTTTCTATGTGCTACTTAAGAACAGTGTAAAATTTTCCTTACTCCTTTTTAACCTTCCCGTTTGACTTCTTGTTGTTGCAATCAGGTGCATACATTTTATGAAGCAGTGGGATACATGATTGGGGCACAGACCGACCAGACTGTGCAGGAGCATCTGATAGAAAAATACATGCTGCTACCTAATCAAGTATGGGACAGCATAATTCAACAGGCAACAAAAGTAAGCTCATAAATTTTAAATGTGTTATGTGTTCAGGTAAAGAAAACCTGATAAATGTTTTTTCTTAACCTGAGGTTATTATTCATGTTGGCATGACATGAATGAAGTGTACGTGGCTGTGGCGGAACTTTATTAAATGATGGCTAAAGCAGTGATTGACATGGCAGTAAAAGCATTATTTTGAGAGAGGAGACTTAAATACAAAATAGAGACTGGTTTTTTTAATATGATTTAAAGGACAGTTTTCTGTTACTGTAGAGTATATGTTTCAGCATTTTTTTCAAAGCTCCTTTTCACCTGGCTTGGAAGTGGGATTTCTTTCTGAATAACAAAAATTGAAATGCTAAAAATACTGTTGACTCTCTGCCCTTTCTCTTCCATAGTTTTCTTTAAGTATATCTTTATTTCTTTCTTATTCTCTTCTGTTTCTTTCAGCCTTTTCTTTATCTTCATGTATTAAGGAAAAAGTCTTGCACTGCACAAGAGATCAATCAGTTTGGAGTTAAATCTAATAAAGATCCTGAAAATTAAGCAAGATAGAATTAGGTTTCTTACTCTGGCCTCCCTCTTAAAACAAGAACATACTGTGTTTCCTTTGGACCACTTCTGTCTGCGTTCACCTTCTTAATTTCTCCTTAGCTTTTTTTTCTTTTTTTCTTCAACCAGAGTAATGCTTGTTCCACTACAGCAAACAGACTTCTGCAGAAGAGCAGAATTAAATCAATTGCAGTTTTATCCTGACTCTCTGAGGCAGTGGCAAGTGCCATGAAGTAAACAGCAATATGTATAAAGTCTATAAATTTCAGTGATACTTTCTTTAACTCGGTGTGTAAGATAAATCATTGAAACTTAATTTTATATTGAAAGCTAAAGGGCAGATTTATTCACTAAAGAAAATAGACTGAGTTTGTTTATTTTTTTTTTTAACAGAATGTTGATATTTTAAAGGATCCTGAAACAGTTAAGCAGCTTGGTAGCATTCTGAAAACCAATGTAAGAGCGTGTAAAGCAGTTGGCCACCCATTTGTGATTCAGCTTGGAAGAATTTATTTAGATATGCTGAATGTGTACAAGTGCCTAAGTGAAAATATTTCTGCAGCTATTCAGGCTAATGGTAAGAAATTCCATTTTCTTCCTGAAAATGTGGGATGTATGTCATCAGGTTTCAGAGTGCATTCTAGTTAGGCTAACTGTTTTATTAAAAAAACAACTCCTGATTTTAGAGGGAGGGAAAAACACCTATAAATGAGAGAGTGT
Organism: Megaceryle maxima; assembly: GCA_024605025.1. Lineage (NCBI taxonomy): Eukaryota > Metazoa > Chordata > Aves > Coraciiformes > Cerylidae > Megaceryle > Megaceryle maxima. The sequence goes on along the minus strand of JANHGN010000659.1, from coordinate 14,960 downwards.
AGGAAGGATGCAGAACACCAGAGATGCGTACTTAGAATTAATAGGCATCTTGCTGAGACAAAGTTGTAGCATGTGTTCTCTTAGCTTATTCTAATTTTGAATTTTAAAAGCCTATCTCTAAATAGAAGCTCATTCATTTTCTCCAAAGATGTTGGCAGGATTTTGGTATGGTGCTGTGCTATTAGATAGCTTTATTATAGGAATGTAACTGTAGTTAGATGCCTGAAAGTCATGATAAATCAGGCTTGCAAGCATTGAGAAGGAATTACCAATTATCTAACCTATGTTTATTAGATAAACTAAAACCTGTGGTACCTCACTAGAATGTGCTTCTGTAGTAACTAAACACAAGATTAAATGAGTCAGTTACGGGCTTCTGTGTTATGACCACTTTTCTTGTTGGTGTAGGCAATGATTTTTGAAAATGTGAATGTTAAATAAAACTTGATAACTGAGCAGCCAGTTTACGTTGAAGTAGCTTCTTGGAATTGTGAATAAAACTGTATGAGAAATGAGTACCTTTTGATTCTTCGGCTCTAGGGCCCAGTATTAGATCAGTGAATGTGTGATTTTCTTTATTTGAAGAGTCAGCTGCAGCTTTGGTTTTGAACACTGAGTAGACTACTGTGCTTAAAGAAGTCATTAATAGACATTGCAGTTTGGATATAAAAATCAAGCATCCTCTGTTTTGTAACATCAGTTTAAGTTAATACTTTTTGTTACACCTTTCCTGATAAACTGACGCTTAAAAACTTTACAGGTGAAATGGTAACAAAGCAGCCCTTGATTAGAAGTATGAGGACTGTAAAAAGGGAAACCTTAAAACTAATTTCTGGCTGGGTGAGCAGGTCCAATGATCCTCAGATGGTAAGTAGATTTTTTTTTTTTTTTTTGTTACAAATAACTCTAAAGACAATTAGGAAGAACTCTGGGTATTGTTCTGTTGCTGACTAAATCAGTTGGTCACAGGAACTTTCTTCATGAGGTGTGTAAAATCTAAAGCAGAAAGTGTGATCATACAGATATAAGCCCGAGCTACATTTGATATACAGTTAATTTTAGCTGAGAGTAGTCCTAAAGGGAATTGAGGAGGTTTAAGATAACCATACTGGAAGCCACTCTGGATGGATCCAGAAGGTGGGGAGTTTATGGAAGTGTAGCTAAAGCATGAACTTAGCTATACACCATATAGATATTAGATATTATATAGTATTATTATAGTATATAGAGATTTTGTTCAATAACTGTATTGTTATAACTGTGGCTTACTCTTTCAATTAGGTAGCTGAAAACTTTGTTCCTCCGTTGTTGGATGCAGTTCTCATTGACTACCAGAGAAATGTTCCAGCTGCTAGAGAACCTGAAGTACTTAGTACTATGGCTATCATTGTAAACAAGCTGGGTGGACACATTACTGCTGAAATACCTCAGATATTTGATGCTGTTTTTGAGTGCACGTTAAATATGATCAACAAGGTATTTATATTTAAACTTTGGATAAACCATCTCCCTGGTGACTGAAGAATTAAAAAGGGGAGGGGGTGGGGTTTATAAGACTACTAGTCTTGGCTGTTGGTACATCTTTAAGGGAAAGATACGCTCCTCTTGCAGTAAAGGGAAGCAGTATGCAGTGAATGTAGTTATCACACAGCTTTCCTTTTGTAAGGAAGCTAATCAGGGGTTTGTGCCTTCTTTCTGTGAATATTATTTCCATATGTGGTGTCTTTGCAGTCCCAAAGTGCACTTGTGGTGCTTTAAGAAGTTTCTGCTCAAATGAACGTACTTGTTCTGAAGTCTTTCTGGTTGCATGTCTTAATCTTATTGCCTTAAATTTCTCTCTCTAGCTCTTGATTTAATGTGTTAGTAATTGTTTGTGGACTTGAAATTCTGTGCTTCTGGAAGCAGAAGCATGCTTCAGTTAAATGTCAGTGTAGGACTAACTGCAGAAAATCATAAATACTTAACATTCATTAATACAAGTTTTGATCAGTCATTTTGGGTATTACCTCACTGGTGTAGATCTTATGCTATAGCTTGCAATATGTATTTGCATAATACTAGAGCACTACCAGCTGAATTAGTGCTACTTGACAATAGGGTGTAACAAGAAATTGTATCCCTGTAGCAGAATGGGTGCTTACCCAGTGTAGAGACCACCTGTCTGTTTGTCTGTGGACTGAGTAGCATCCTGTCCTGACAAAAAGTGGCTTGGCCTGTCAGTGTTGTGTAACTCTAGAAGATGGTCTCACCAAGCCTTGGTGGGGAAAACTGGTGGGAAAACTTCCCTGAGAAATGTAACCTTTGCTTTGCATTGTATTTTAAACTTGAGGTCTAAATGCTGATCTGTGTCAGCTATTGGCCCACTCAACAGAAAAATCTTACAATGGATCTTTAGCAAAGTTGACTTCTTTTTATTTCTTTTTTTTTTTTTTTCCCATCCATCTCTTTCTAGGACTTTGAAGAATATCCTGAACATAGAACAAACTTCTTCTTGCTACTCCAGGCTGTGAATTCTCATTGTTTCCCAGCATTCCTGGCCATTCCACCTGCACAGTTCAAGCTTGTTCTGGATTCTATTATTTGGGCTTTCAAACATACAATGAGGAATGTGGCAGACACAGGTACATTGAAGTGTCTAATATGCAGACTTAGTTTGCAGCATCAGATACTTTTTGGTAGATAGTTTTCTTGTATTATTTTCTTTAGTAAAACTTAGTATTCCAGTAATATAATTCTGTACAGAATTTGCACAATAATAACATTCTTCTGTCTCTGTTTCAAGTTGTTGGCCAGGTATATACATTGACGGGCTGAAACACTTGGATGCTGTTTCACTCCCACAGCTGTTAGTTTCTGCCTGCTTGCTTTTCCACATAAGGGTTGGTGGTTTTTTGAAATGGCTGAGCTGATGCAGTGGCTCACTGCTGCTAAAACTGGGGTTACAGCTCCTTTTTTTGTAGTGGTGCCTGTGGTGTTTGACTTGGTACCTCAGGAAGTACTGAAAAGTTGATCGGAAAAGTAGAAAAGTCAGTGATTTGCAGCTGAACTCCTCAGAGTCTGGGAGCGAGCCCATGACATAAGGAAAGGGAAACACTTCAGATTAAGGTGGCAAATTATGCTTCCTTTGGACAACAGCATGCTGTTTAAATTTAAAATGAAATTTCATTGAGCAGCTGAGTGTACCACCTTATTTAACAAACTAGAGTAATTAAGAAGCCCTCCAGAATGATGGCTACTAAGGATATAAGGAGAGGTTATTTAAAAGCCTTATTCCAAAACCACCATTTTTTAATATCTTGGGCTTAATGCACTATCAGAACTACTGCATAAAAAGGTTCTTGTGAAGCCACTTAGTTTTTAGTTAGTTTCCTTATATCAGCAGTTGGAAAGGATGAGAATGAGTTATCTTTCAGTGGCATTTAATCTAGTAATGTAATCATATTTTCATGTAATTCTAAAAACGAAAACTTAAATTAGCTTGTCTTAAATTAGCAACACCACTTTTGGCAAAGTGTTTCTCTTGCTTTCTAAAGTGTGTGATTGTTTGGGTTCTTTTATGCCTCTGTCATCTAATGCAAATAAAATCAGCATGCCATGTACATGGGGCTGTAGCCCTCTAGTGCCTGCTTGAGGAAATGCTCGAGAAAATGATTTCATGAGTATCGTCTTCTTGGTGCTTATCAGAATTCCTTGGGATATTTATCTTTTTTTGAACAGGCAAAAATACACATAGAGGTTTTAATATTGTTCTGTTGGTAACTTAATTTTGGGGTTTTTAATGCATATTTTCCAGGACTCCAGATACTTTATACTCTACTACAGAATGTTGCACAAGAAGAGACTGCTGCCCAGAGTTTCTATCAGACATATTTCTGTGATATCCTTCAGCACATTTTCTCTGTTGTTACAGACACCTCACACACTGCTGGTAAGAATGCATAGATGTGAGTTACAGTCCTTTTAAATATTCAAATAATGTTATGCATCCTATTTTGAATAATAACTGTATATGTGTAACTTTGATCTGTTCAGGTTTGACAATGCATGCATCAATCCTTGCATACATGTTCAACTTAGTAGAAGAGGGAAAAATAAGTACTCCATTAAACCCTGGAAATCCAGTGAACAACCAAATGTTTATTCAGGAATATGTTGCAAATCTTCTCAAATCTGCATTTCCTCATCTGCAAGAGTAAGTTTGTCTTGATTCTTTAGTACTTTTAAGTGTGTTCTTGTTTCTTGAAATACTAACTGATGTGTTTACTGTTAGTGCCCAGGTGAAGCTCTTTGTAACAGGACTCTTCAGTTTAAACCAGGATATTCCTGCCTTCAAGGAACACTTAAGGGATTTCCTGGTCCAAATAAAGGTATGTTTGGCATGGAAAGTACTTAGACAATGTTAATTCACTGTTTAGGAGATAGGAGTTACTTTGCAGCTGTTTAAAGTAGAATGAGAATTGACATAACTTGCATCATTCTTGTGTATTGTATAAACTGTGATACAATTTTATAACTGGGGCTTAAATGTCCTCACTTGTGCTTTATGCTGTGTGTACAATTCATAAGTCTAAGATGGCTGCAAAACTTACTCTATTGGACAATAATGCAAGTTGGTTTTAAGCAGATTTTGTTTCAGTTCTGCTTGGGATTGGGACATGTTTTGAAACTTGCTAGAGTAATGCTATGTTTTCTTTATTCTAAAGATGCTAGAAGTCAGGAAGGTTATGGGAAAGCTTAGTTTTGAGACCGCAGTCATCAGGTATCTCAAAATTGTTATGATGGTGTTTCAATGGTGATAGACTCCAAATGCTGGGTTACTATAACATCCTGTTCTGTAGCACATAGTGAAAATCATAAAATATTTTGCATTCCTCTATATTAATTCAGTCTTAAAGAACAGAAGGCAAAAGAAGCAAATAGTCTGGCAGAGAATGTGAAGGGAAGATGGTTTTTGTATTGTTTCAGATTTTGGAAACTAATGACTCTGGCTAAAGCATATGACAATAAACTAATGATCTTATGTAAATTGTCCAGGAATTTGCAGGTGAAGACACATCAGACTTATTCTTGGAGGAAAGAGAAACAGCCCTTCGACAGGCCCAAGAGGAGAAGCATAAACTTCAGATGTCTGTACCTGGCATCCTTAATCCACATGAAATTCCTGAGGACATGTGTGATTAAAAAAAAAAAAAAAAAAAAAAAAAAACAACTTTTGCAGTTTTCTTTCTGTACAGCACTTTGTTGTGATAGAAGAAAACAGCACTTGGATATTTGTTGACCAAAATGATGCCAATTTGTAAATTAAAATGTCACCTAGTGGCCCTTTTTCTTATGTGTTTTTTGTATAAGAAATTTTCTGTGAAATATCCTTCCATTGTTTAAGCTTTTGTTTGGTCATCTTTATTTAGATTTGCATGAAGTTGAAAATTAAGGCATTTTCAAAGTAATTACTTCATGCCCATTTTGTGGCTAAGGGGAAAAATAGGCAAAACATAACTTGTTACAGACTATATTGCAAAATAATACAATTTCCCGTAAGAGTATTGATTTCTAATTCGGGATCATTTTCTTTCTAGTCTGTCCTGCAGCCTAGGAGAAAAAGTAATGAGTAAACCAGATTGAATTGTTCAGCAGAGGATTATAGTGCTGCATTTGTTTTGATCAGTTAGCAGCTTTTTGGACTGAGTGGTAAGGCTAGGCTACATGTATTTGCAAGTTGTATGGCAAGTTTGCAGCAAGATCATGTGCATATCATCCCATTGTAAAGCAACTTCTAAAGAGTATGGGAACAGTACAGTTAGTTATTTTTACACAGTTCTTTTGGTTTTGTGTGTGTGCTGTCGCTTTGTCGACAACAGCTTTTTGTTTTCCTCAATGAGGAGTGTTGCTCATTTGTGAGCCTTCATTAACTCGAAGTGAAATGGTTAAAATATTTATCCTGTTAGAATAGGCTGCATCTTTTTAACAACTCATAAAATAATTAAAAAAAAAAACCTCTGGCTTTTGAGATGACTTATACTAATTTACATTGTTTACCATGCTGTAGTGCTTAAAGAACACTACTTAAAAGCAAAATAAACTTGGTTTACATTTATTTTTCTTTCTTCGGCTTATTCTTTTATTGGATGGAAATGCTGTGATCATATTTAAGATCTGTATCCTGAAAGTGTAGGGAAAGTTCCTTGAGGTCTAGATAACTGTTCCTTCTGGCTTGCTGCATCTCAAGGACTTTGGCTGTGCTTGAAGTTAATGTGAACTAGGTTGGGTTCCATTGGAAGTACAGTAGATGTTCTGATTTACCTCCAGGGGTCAATGCTCCATGCTACATTACTATAAAATGCCAGGAGTAAGGTACTCTTGCTCACTCTCTTTGGGCTCTTTGTGATTTATTTCAGAGGTATTGCACTGTATCTTCTAAACAGTTGATACTAGTCCATGTTAGTAACACACAAACAAGATCTACAGTTATCTTTCTACCTAAGGTTTTGTAGTTAAATGATTTTTACAGGTTTACGAAACATGGATACAAAAAGCAGTATGAACACTAAGATACTGTGTACAGTCTTGGCTTCCCCATTTTTTTGGTAACATCTCTCTGTTTTCTTATAGTTGTTATTAAGCTTTCACAGTTGTTTTTTCATTTATTTGATCTCTAATCTTAAGATTCTTACTGTGATGCAAAGCATAGCCATTCACAATGAGCTGCAAACCAAGGTTAGACAGTTGTGGAGGTGTTTTATGTAAGTTTGGATGCTGTAGTTACCTACATGTAGAATTTAGGTGGGATTGGAATGTTTACAGTCTTAAGTATTAGCCCCTTTCTGTGGGTGAACATCTCTCTGTTTTACTTAGCTATCCCTAAAAAAGATAACCACTCCTGCGTGAAGATCATTTGGCAATATAAATGTTGTGAGCTGGTGGTTGCTAATCTTTGCAGAGGAGGCCCTCAAATCCTTTAGGGCTAGGACTTGGAATACAGCCCAGCAAAATTGTTATTTTAATAGCTACAAAATGCATTTTGTTCTTTCCTTAAAGCTCATGACTTAAGCTTTATCATGTCTTCCTGTCCTGTTGCTGTATAGCTTTCTGTCCACTCTGTGAAGGCATCTTTAATAGGCAGTTTAGAAGTACTGTTGAAGAATGCATCTGGAATGGATGCTAAATGGCTTGTGACCAAGCCACGTTGCAGCATTATAGAGCTACAGATTATCAAAAGCTGTGTGGAGAAGTAAGAAAATCTTATTAATACCACTGATAGTGTGACATCAGAATTATCATATCCCATGAGTCACAGAACTAAATACTGAATTGGTTCTGACAGGCAGTGGCATTAAGAGTGCATTGAAAATAATTTGGGGGGGGGGGGGGGATTTGATTTCTCTTTTTTTTTTTGGTGCTCTTTTTTTTCTGTAGTGTATGTTCCCATAAACATGGGCGACGTGC
>JANHGN010000657.1:0-18174 GCA_024605025.1 Megaceryle maxima | reverse complement strand
AAAAATAAATCTAAAATATATATTTATAATATGAAGAAGACAAATGTTTTAATTGCTTACCTTGAGTTGTCATTTCCTTTACACAAACAGGACAGAAGCAGAACCAGTACACATTACGGGCACAGCATTGTTTTGCTTTTCAGATATTTTTAACAGTATTTTGCATTGCTCTGTAAACAGTGTCTGATTCTGCTCTTACGTAGTTACTAGGTATAAATCCAAGAGGCAGTTATGTTCCATCTGTAAAGCCAGAATAAGTAAGACTCTTGCCCAGATACCAATTGATGTAGCAATATGCAAGACTTCACAGGGAGATAAATTCATTGGTGAGACAAATAAGGGAAGTTACAGCTATAGCAAGGCCTTCTTAGGGTGCCTACACATGGTATATTAACAGACAGGACAATACTCCTAGGAGTCTCCAGTGTTAAACAGATAATAAACTGTGAAATGCCGTGTGGGTGGTGGTGGGGTTTTGTTTGCTTGTTTTCAAAAACCAGGTAATTACTGAATGTACTCTGCTAATTCTTCCTAGATCTTGGAGCTGTTATACTTTAAAATAAAAGATGTATTGAAACAGAGTTTGGCAATTTGGGAACTTCTTACCGTACCACTTCAGGATGCATTTAATGAACTGTGTCATCAACATGGTTTACTGTTTTTTACTCTTTGTACTGGGATGTGGCAAGGACATCTATGCTTTGGGCTGTCTAAACAGTCAGTTAGAACTACTGTTTGAATGATGCTAACTGAGCTAATTGGCTAAAGAAGATCGCCAGGCACAAGACTATTTGTGCTGTGGTTGGTTAGTGTAATAATAAGGAGACAGGCCATCTGGTTGGACAATCAGGGAGAAGGGAAAAATGCAGAAAAAATATTAAAAAGGCAGAATTTTTAAAAATACTTTTATTTTGATAGGAAAGAGAGATTCTCAGTGCCTTGGAAAGAAACCCCAGGTCTTTCTGATGCAATCTCAAAGAAGACTCACAACCCTGCATTCTGATATAAACCGTATTAATCACTTTGCTTTAGTTAGGGAACAGCAGCAGTGTGTGTCTTGTTGGAAGACTGGCTTTCAGGAAGAGCTCTACGATACTCTGAATTTGTTGGGTTTGCTTACCCAGTTATGGAAAAGAGGAGCTCAGGAGCAGGCCAAAGGAGATACAAAGAAATATCTGTTCTGAATAAATACTATGTAAAGTTCCAACACAATTATTATCAAATCTTGCTTATTATGCACAATGCACCCTTTAAATTGGCAGCTATGCCAGAATGGTAAAACTTAATAGAAGGACAATGGATTTTGAAACGAACATCAGGTTTGTCTCCAACATTAATGTAAACTATTTACTGCTCTTTTCTGCCATCCTGTCACAGGTCCCTTAGTTAAGTTTTATATTTTTGTCAGTATTTTACAGCTTTTTTTTTTTTTCTTTATTAACAGATCACATTAATTCAGAAACTGCCTATTTTCCATACTCCATCACAGCGATCCTTGTTTTTGATTCTGCACTGAATTATCTACTTTTAACACAATTTCTTGGTCAAACTAATTTCACAGCTAAAATTCAGAGAAGGTATATGAATGCTTCTGCTTAATAAACAAATTCCAGGATACTTACAAATATTTTCTGAGGTAGAAAATTGTCAACCTCAGGAAGACTTAATTGATCAATACATGCACATACAACCTTTTAGTATAATAATTTTGCTAAAAATACGTAAAATTCTAATAGTTTATAAGCTTCTGCATTATTTCTAAATTATACCCTACTCCCAGGCATAAAAATGTTTATTGTTACACCCTGCATCAGTAATCAGAAGGTATTTTTTACACACTGCAGAAAACTAGCATTCATGTACTAGAAACTTCTGCAAAACTTAAAACGTGTTTTATGGAAGAATGACGGAAGGTGACATGCATTCAAATCACATCTACTACACCAAAAGCTCACCATGAGTGGACATAAACAGCTTTATTCCAAGTACGCATCATAGCAGACTGCTCTCAGCAGCAGCTAAACATACTTCTGAAGCTTTAAGATTTAACAGTTTGACTCGTGACACAAGAGCTTTGAAATCAACCCTGAAGCTTGGACTAAGCCTGGACTCTTAAAATATTTTGGAAGATAGAACAAATTAAAAACTACCAAGCTGACAGAGTTCTAATAGCTCATTACTGGCAGTTAGCTATCACTTAGCAAAAACCAGTTGTTTTCAAGCACTGTCACCAGCCATACAGAACATGTCAAACAAACCGGTATTGCATCTTTACTAGAAACATGCTGAAAATCTAAATTCTGCATACAGCACTTAAGACTTCTGCATGATGCTTTTTCACTAACAAAACTTTCAACAGAGCAGTGCTCATCTGGAAATGCAATTCCAAGTTCTGCAAATTGATCATAAGCTGCCTTTAGCTTAGACAACTTCCCCAATAGGAAACATATTAAACCCGGGATGTTTAGAAGTGTGCCCTGCAAAGCACGAAATGTACTGTATTGCTATAGCACAACCAGCCCATCTGAAAACACGGGGCTCCAAAACTTGAGCTGACTTTGGACGGGGCACTGCACGTGGGCCCGCTTGGGCCAGTTTCGGATAGTTTCAGGGGCAGGGATATGAGAGAGCAAGCCCAGCAGCCTCTCCCCACACTGGAACAAGCCGCGCAGGTGAGGCCGACGCCACAGGGACGGCGCCTTCGCCACCGTTCTCCTCCCGGGGGCAGCACTACAAGGGCTCAGCCGCCTTCTCCCCGCAGCGGCGGCCACACCACACGGACAGGGTTTCTTCAGACGAGAAAGACCCCGCCGGGCTGGGCCAGGCCTGCGACAGTCTAGCGCGCCCCGGCCCCAGCGTGAAGCGGCAGCGAGCGCAGGGCCGGGCAGGACCGAACAACTTCTACCCCCCACCTCCCCATCCTCCCATCGCCCTCAGAAGGTAAGCAGGCAAGCGCGCGCACACGCACACACCGCGCGACCGCACGCCTCCTTGCGCATGCGCGTTGTTTTACGGCCCGTCCTGCTTCGCGCGCCGAGATCGTGTCGCCGAGGCAGCGGTGGCGCGTGCGCAGCCCGCCGTCCTCTGCCGTGTCCTTTAACAGGCTCGCGGTGCCGCGCACGTATCCGGGGGCCTCACGAGCGGCAGCGGCGCGGAGCGGGGCGTTCCGCGCAGCGCAGCCATGGCGGGGGCGCTGAGGAAGGTGAGGCGCCACGGGTCTCCTGGAGCCGGGCAATCTGCCGCATCTTCCTCCTGCGCCGGGGGGGATCTCTCTCCGCCCCGCCCTGCTCCGCCCTCCGCTGCCCCAGCGGGTTTCCGGGGAGAGGGTAGTGGCGCCCGAGGGCCGGGGTCGCAGTGTAGTTGGGTACCTTGCGCGGAAGGGGCTGAGGGGAGCGTGGATCCTGTTCCCCTCTATTTTCCACGGGGGACGGCGCGCCAGGTGCCTGGGGACTGCAGCCACCGTTAAGGGAGGGGGCGGGCCCGTCGTGCGGGGAGGGAGGAGGCGGGTAGGCCGGAGTTCGCCGCACTGGAAAGGCTTTCTGGCTGCCGGCGAGCTGCCACGTCTCGCGCTCTCTCGCATCTTCTGGGGAGCTGGTCGAGACTGCAGATCTGTGGGGTCACCTGTGTGCGGTGGGAGGCAGAGGCTCGTGTCACAGAATGGTCCCCGTCAGGTGTATTTTGAGCTAAAGCAAGATAATGTGATAACATAGAAATAGATGGTTAGGTATACTAAATACTTGTGCTCTCTGCAGACCACTGGACTTGTAGGATTGGCTGTAGCTGAAAATCCTCGTGAGGTATGTCACATGTCTTCCTCGGTATTTAATGGAAGTTGTCAGTGAGATCAAAGCTTTGTGGTTTTTATTATGGAATCATAGGATGCTTTGGGTTGGAAGGTACCTTTAAAGGTCATCTAGTCCAACCCCCCTGCAGTGAGCAGGGACACCTTCCACTAAGACAAGTTGTATTTGTGTGTGTAGGTACACAGTGTACCTTAAAGCAGTGCCAACTTAATGGAAATGTAAAAATCTTTCAGAGTGATGAAGGAAGAAAATTCTTAAAGTTTTGAGTCATACCGTTAGGGTTTATTTTGCCCATGTATCTTTTTGTTGCATGTACTGACTTCAAAAGCTACTTTCTGTCTTTTATGGACTGGTATTTGATTTCTCTCATTTCCAGTTCAAAAGCAAAGATCTTTTATAAATTCAGTTCTTCATAAGTGTAATTTCTACTTCAAAGGCGTACAGATTTTTGCTGCCTCTCTATGTCGTGTTTCCAACAAGTACTGAAAGAACTTACATTAAGGTCATAGGCTAGTCTTACATGCTAGAGGCTGTGTGGTTTACTGCCACGTCAAGGCCCTGCGGTGGCAAGTGCTGTTGAGGTGGGAATACTTCAGTGGTTCTTGAGAAGTGCATTAGGTGGTTTTTGTAGCAATTTGGTACATTCTTTTACTTCCCCAGGCATAGTAATGAGAGTATATTTGCCACATCTTATATGAATTTACCTCATCTTTTTCAGAGTATGGTTAGTCTTAGAAACACAGCTTTATTGTTGCTGTTTTGCATCACATGTACTTCAGGTTGCAGTTTGCCTTTTTTTAATACTATAACCTCTGTATCTTATGTATAGCTAGCAGGGTAAGCAGGACAAAAAGTTAAATAATTCTAGTTGTGTATTTTAACCATGTCTTGTGATCATTTCAGCGCCTGCGAATACTGTACACAAAGATCCTTGGTGTCCTGCAGAACATTCCCAAAGATGCAGCATATAGGAAATACACTGAGCAGATTGTAAATGAGCGATTTGACTTGGTGCAAAAGGTAATTACTGTGCTGTTTCATAAATGTGACACATAAAAAGATTTTTGGGATGAGAAGAATGAATTTTAAAACGACTGGCTGTTTTTCAGGAATATATGTAACTTTTAGGTGCCAGTTCAGACGTAATTGAAGTCTTGAGGTTTATTTTTGTTATTTTGGTGGTATATTAATAGTATTTTCTTACTGATGGTTTCAGTGAAAATTAGAAGAAAACATAAGTTGTTGAAGATTTGTAGGAGAGTGGTAATTTACACACACACTGGTTTTTTTCCACTGTTTCTTTTTAGGTTTTCCACTGTTCTTATCAGCGTAGTGTCTTAGAACTATCTTTGCCTTAGACTTTTTAAACCCCTTTTTGGTATATTAACTATATCATACTGGTATTGTTTAATTAAGGTGATAATTGGAAGGTTGCATATAATTTCATAAAAAGCTAGGAGCAGGATTTTCTTTGAAGATACATATGTATTAGCTGTTAATGTTTCTTTGGATGCCATTAAATGGTATGCATTTTTCGTATTTATCATTGAGAGTTTGATGTGTGTTTTCCAATAAGAAAAGTGTGTGAGATTTTTTTGATAATGTAAAATGACAAAAGCCTTAGAGCTAATTTGATGATAGTTTTGAGGAAGACTTAGAGTGTGATCTGGTTAAATTTCATGCTTTATCAGGGCTTTCTGCTCCTCAGTAAAAGGAAGTATTTCTTATATGTATTTGAATACACAGGAGACTGATGTGCAAAAGCTTCAGGACAAACTGAATAGTGGTCACATAGAAGAAGTCATTTTACAGGTAAAGTGGAGAACTTTAAGGTTGGGTACAAAAGGGAGCAGTGGTTCTCAGTGGTCTTTTGGCTGAGCTTCTCCTCAGAAAATTGAATGTTTTCCGTATCTTCCTTTGCTGCAAAACAATCAAGGAGGAGAAAAACCCCCAAACAACCAAAACCAAAAAACACAAACCAAAACATTTGAAGATGAATTGTCACATGGTGATTGGAAAGGCCATGCTAAGACCTAACAAACCTAACACAGTTAACGTGTTTACTGTATTATGCTTACATACATACAATGAATACCTACATTGCTTCTTACAGAGTCTAAAATCAGTGGAAAGGGCAGAAGACAATAATATTGAGGAATAATCCAAATAGACTGGAAAAAAATAATGAAGTTGTCAGTGGGAATGACTAGGTGAACAGACTCTGTGTTGGGGTATTTGGAGGTGATTCACTGTGTTGGGTTGTTTGTTTGGTTTTTTTAAAGCAGAATCCAAATCCCCCGAAACACACAGTTCCTTTTGATATTTGTAGGGGAAATCTGTGGTATGTAGTCCGTGACCATGATAGGTAGTTACATCACAGAGATAATGAACTGAAATAGAGGTAATTTAATACTTTGGCAATTTTACAGAATTTAAGATTTTGTGTATGGTGTTTATCAACAGGCTGAAAGTGAGCTTTCCCTGGCAAGAAAAATGATACAGTGGAAACCATGGGAACCTCTAGTTGAAGAACCTCCTTCTGACCAGTGGAGATGGCCAATATAATGTTCAAAATGATGTAACCTCTTGACAGTTAAAAAAAAAAGTTAATTGTTAATCTATTGTTACTGACAGTTGTCTTTAAATTAAAGATAATAACTTCATAAAAACATGTTTTGTCCTAATGTCCACTTCTATTCAGCATCTAAAGACTGCTTCCAATCTCTTTAAACTATTTTTGCAAGAAAACTTTTCAGCTGTTGTACAGTCTTTGATTTATTTCCTTTTGGAATTTATTATTAACAGGGTGTTTTTCCTCATTCGGCATTAATGTGTAGTCTGGTTTTGTATGTTAACAAATAGAGATATTATAGGCTATTTGAAATCCAAATCAAAGTTTTAGACATTTATGAAACTGCTCTTTTCTCCCACCTTTGCTTGTGTATTTTTTGCCAGTGTCTTTATGACCATGCATAGACTGAGATCAGGGACTCTAATGAAAACCAGGCTTACCAAAAATTAGTGTTTTAGATTTCAGATTAATCACTATCTTGAAGTAGCTGACTTTGCTGCCCACATAAACACTTAATTCTGGCTCAGGGGAAGCACTGGGAAGATCCAAGATGGTAGGGCTGAGGTAGAGAAGGAAGACTGCTCCTTAAGGTGACAGCAGGAGCAGGTTTCTTTGTTGGCAGGTAGGTTACAATACTTAGCATCGTGGACATGGCACAGACTTTAGTATTGGAGCCTTACAGAGGTTTTCTATGTAAACAGGTATACTTTATAGATTTATTTGTATATTATTGATTCAGACCTTGAATATTACTTAGTAATATAGAAAAAAAAAAAGCATATCTTTGTTGACACATCCAGTCTAGGTTCTTTCAAACATTTAAACACAGTGCCTGCCTCTGCTTCTCTTTACAGATTTAATTTTATAAGCCCCAATTAAAATATCCAGACTAGATCTGAGGATACTGTGTGAGTTTGCCTTTAGTCACATTTTTTTCAGTACCTTTAATAAAGTTCTTGCAAGTTTAAAGATAAGAATACAGCTGTATGACAACAACCTGCAGTTTGTTGAACCTTTATGATGAGTGCCACAGCAGTACATTACATTATGTAATATACTTTGTCATAGCTGCTTTTTCATGGTCGTTAGGCCTATAAATTTACCTGTGGCATAATTATTATTAATGATTAATTTCATCTTTATGTACTATTTCATATAATTGGTATTAAGGAAGTAGGACACTAGAAGAGAAAAACAGTAAGTATACTGAGGGTATTGGCTCTAGCAATTATTTTCACTGCATTCTTTAGCTTTTTTTTTCCTCAACTATTATGGCTATAATTACAGATTTTTTTAGATTTTTAAAATAGAAAAAGTGGAAAATATTTTACATTGATGGTTGGTTTTGAAGGCTTTTTCAGTCTTGAAAAAGGTTAAAAGCTGGTCTCTTCTGAGGTAAAACCACTAGATGGCATTCCACAAGAGGACTTTGATGGAGTTAAACACAATTTTAATACGAAAAATATTAAAGGATTACGAATTTGAATGAGGGCAAACCATGTCAGATGAGAAATGAAGGTGAATGGCTTTAAGTAATAACTGTGGAGATGATGTGAGAAGAAGGAAAATAAAGGAAAAACCCTTAAATCTAGTATGAATGATACTGGCATGCTATACTTGACAGGGGGCAAAAACAAGATGCCAGAATATGGTGCCAACTATTGGAATTCTTTCTACTCTTTCATAACTGAGACATCAGCTGAACTCTCTTTTTGCTCAGTTATTTTCTCCACTTCTAAAGCTGTATTTGTCATATGATTTAGAATAGTTTTCCTGTAAGTGTCTAAATTGTGTTGTGGGGGGAGGAAGTGTCTCTCTTGGCCCGTTGCTGTTGAAATTTAATATCTGGTCTTTTAAAACTGGCTTTCACTGACCAAAACTGTACTCGCATCTTTTTGCTTTCTCAAATGCGCAAAGGCATCTTCAGTAGAGATCCTAATATAAGTTGTTTATTACCTTTTGCAGCTTTATTTCCTAATTTATATTTTTGATCTTTCTGATCTATGAATGTTTCTTTCACATGACTCAAGAGTTAGGAAATGATCCTATCTAAAACACTGGATTAGCCTTCACAAATGCTTTAATTTAGGAATCGATTAACTTGAGTCTTAAAAATGTTCCACTGAAGCCAACTCCAAGGAGTCCTTAATAAGGATTTTTCAGCTTTCCAAACTTCTCATCAAATTCTCAGTATGTGTGATGATGTATTTTAAGTATTTTAACATTGGTTAAATTTGATTTCATTATCTTAGCATAAATTAATCATCTATGCTACATAAGACTGCTAAATTAGTATTATCTTGTACCATCAACTTTATATATTGAGAACAAAGGGAGGAAAAATGGATTGCAGTTTTGAGGTGTGACCACGTATGCCTTTTATACAGACTTGTATAGTTCACGTCATCCTTGTTCCTGGCTAATTTAAAAATAGATCTTTGCTAAGAAGAGAAGCAGTAATTTTTACCTTGATGTTAACTATGTAACAGTAGAGCTGACATGTAAATCCACACTGTAGCAACAAAACAGTACACATATTTTACAGGCAAGGGAGGATCTATGTTAAGAGTATTATGTTGTAAATAATTTATTTTAAGATGAATATGCAGGCAAGGCCTAATTTGGAGACTGACTGTAATGATTTTTGCATGATTTTTCTCCATTAACTAGGTTGGAAATCGATGATAATGTGAAAGATTTTATCATTTCTGCGCTAATACAGTAAATCACTGCAAGCCTTAAGAATTAACAAACTTTAGGTCTTTAAAACACTTTAAGATTGTCTGATTGAATCTATTGAGTGAAAATCTCCCTGTCTGCAAGGATGGGACCTAATAGAGACAGAGCCTGTTAAAGCAGAACAACACTTTCAGAGTGCCGGGTAGCAGCCCCAACTGAGGGTTTTGTTATTCCTAATGTGCTGTCTGTGCTGCTTAATCTATTTTGTCCATGTCCCAAACACACTCTTCATCTTTGGCATTAATTTCTGATGGTATTTAAAGGGAGCTGAGCATATTTTTTTTTTTTAAATTTACTGCATATATGCTGTTTCATTAGAGGGAAAAAAAGAAAATAGAAATCATCTTGCAAGCTCAAAGTGGGTTTGAATGTTTAATATGTTGACTACACAAAATGACATAGTATCTTTCTATAGAGTTACCTGTGGACCTGTTCTACCCTGAGTTTAAGTTCAATCCAGGTTTTAGAAAAAAGAGCATTAACAGCAGCCATGAGAACTCATTTCTCTTGATGGGAAGCAGGCTCATGTTCAAATGCTTAACATGGCGAAGAGCTTGGTGACAGATTACGACACACTGTTAGTATGGATTTAATTTCATCAACTTTTTTTTCAGGATTCTGCCAGGTTTGTGACACAGAACTGTGCATTTCATCTCTAAAATGGTTGTGGGAAGCGAGTGCAGTCTCAGTTTTCCTGTAGCATGCTGGTACACTTGCCTGAGTTTTCTCAGAAATCACGGAACAAACACCAGGAAATGTAGTTTCATGGGGTTTTAATTCTGGTGTAAGTGTCTTCGTTTCCATTCAACAGCCTTTGTCCTCACACTACAACTGCAGACCTTCCATGGGAGATGCCACTCTGCGGCTGAATGCATCACACAAGTAAGTGATGGTCTCCAAAGCGAGGCTTATCAACATCCAAACACAAACATTTCCTAACCTCAAGGAAACGTTTTGGGGTATGGGCACAATTTCTGCTACTATCCACAGTATAAAACTGAACAGAAAAATGTTTTCTTACATTAATGCCACTCTAAGCTGGTAAGGGGTGATCTTTACCTTGCAGTGGATCACAGCGGAGGCCAGGGAACAGCGGTGTGCCAGCGCTGCCCCAGGCTGGTGCACAGTGACCACCGTGAACCAGTCGGGGTGAGTCAGCCAGCAGGAGGGGCGGTGGTGCTGCCGTTAATCGCGGTGGGGTAAAAGGGAGGCAGAGGGCTCCGTCAGCCCTTGCCCTTTCACACGGCTTCCCTTTGCCCCTCTTTTAGGCCTTCCTCGTCCCCGCTTCGGGTCGCGTAGAGGGGCGCTGGGAGAGCGGCGGAACGGCGCGGCCATTCCCGGCCGCCGTGCGCAGGCCCCGCCCTAGCGCGGTTGCTATAGCTACCGCCACACGCCGCCGACGCCGGAAGCGGCCGCTCCGCCGAGCGGCCCGGGCCGGGAGCCGAGGGAGAAAGTAACGGGTGCCGGAGGTGGGGGTGGGGAGAGGGGGCGGCAGAACAGCGACCGCAGCTCTCCGGCCGCCGGTGCGCCCCGTCCCCAGGCGGGCGTCAGAGGCGCGGGCCAAGGGGCGGAGCCAGCGAACGGCTCCGGCCTGGCGGTGCCCGGCGGGATGGGCACCCGGTAGGGAGTGAGCCGGCTGCGGCCGAGAGCTGCTCCCTGTTTGCGGTTGGGTCTGTGTTTCGTGTATAGGGGATCTGGACTCTTGGGGCTCGTATCATGTCAGTGGCAGCCGGCAGTCCTTAAGGAGGTGTGCTGCTTCTGGATGCTCTTCGCCTGTAAATCCCTGATGGCTGTCTCTGTTAAGTACTTACCGAGATAAAGAGATTATCTCTCTATATTCTTTATATGGGAGCTATGCTGACGGCTGGCAATGCTATGCAGCATTATTACTGCTAAAGAATAAGGAGAAGGTGTTAAGCGCTCTGTGTTTGGTGGAAGCAAAGCCTCGTGCTATTCTTGTGCTGTTCCATGATGCCAAATAGGCTATTTGGGAATCCAAGCAGAAAAAGCTTTTCAGGATCTTAAGTCACTCGTGTGTTTGGTAGTAGAAATGAGCTAGTTTGCAATGTTAAATAGATACTGTGGTTATTTTTGCAGAAATGTTAAAAATGCACAATCGATATGTTAGGAAATAGAAGACACATCAGATAGTTGCTTTGAAGTTGTTACAATGGAAAGGTCAAGTTCAGAGCAGCCATCTGCATCCTTGGAAGGAAGAGCAGTCAGAGAGGCCAAGAATGGAGACCCATCAGAGAAGCCTCTGCTTTCAGAAGTTACAGGGACTTCTCCAGAGTCAGAGGAGGGCTGTGAGCAGCAGGCTTCTGTGGAGCAGTCAGCTCTGAAAGAACACGAGCAGTCAAGTTTAGCACAGCGGGAATTACCCAGAGAAGGACTAAGCCATCAAGACATGATTGGATATAAGGAGCAAGATGTGTTTGATCTAGATGCCCCCCCATTCACCACATCATCTGAGAGTACATCTCCTGTTACCAATGAGAATTATTCTACTTTATCTGAATTGAGAAGTTCACAAAGGGAAGAACAAACATTTCAAACCTCAGTGCTATCAGAGAATATGGCAAGTGGGACAGTAACAGGTAAAGAAGTTATTAAAATGTTGGACAGTAAAGCTTTAAAGAGGTGTTTGTTTTTTGTTTTTTTTTTTTTTTTTTCCCTTCTACTTTGTTATGGCTTCTTTCACCCTCCACACCCTCATTCTGTTAATGTGTGCTGGTTTTTGGTCTTGAAGTGACTTTTTAAGTTCTCAGGCTTGAAAGGAGAGGAATGTATTCCTTATCTCAAGTTGCAGTAGCAATTTATCAACTAATATGGCATTTTATAGAGTGATCTTAATTTCCAGAAACATCTGTGAGTCTGTATATAATATATACATGTTTTATACATTAATTTGAAAAACAGCAGTGCATAATTCACATGAGTGCAAGGGCTACTTACTAACAGTTGAGACCAGACCATAGCAATCACTGTACTATTCCCCTGTAACTTACCTGCCACCCTTCTGTTATCCATGCCCTTCTCCTGCTGTCCCCAAAACAATAATTTCCTGCACTTTTCTCCATTTGGGGTGTCCTGCATTACTACTTCTTCCCAATTCAGCGCCACATTTTCTTAGGTCTTCAGAGCAGAAGGTGGCACGTCCCATTCAGCAGGTGAGCTCAGTGAGTGGCCTTTTGGAGAATGGACCTGCTGACCACCTTCCTCTTGGCTGGGCTGCACTCAGATGTTCTTATTCTGAGTAGCTGCCAGTCGGTTCCTAGGAAGGGCACTTTATCAAAGCCAGATAGACTCCTATCTTTAAATCAAAAATAATTAATTTCTAGAGCTTCAAGTCAAGTAGATCTGGGTCAGAATGTAGTCTTTGACTATACACCGTGTCAAGTATTATGTGAAAGACAACAATGATCCAGCCATTGTATGCTTAGCTCAGGTCTAAATCGAAACAGGTTTAGGTAAGATTTTTCAATACAAGTTCACTATATAGATGTGTAATTTTGGTTTAAAATTATGGATCTGCAAATAAAACACTTATGTAACTTAAAAAATTGTTGTTTGAATGACTTTTTATGTGGTGACAGTATTAGGCTGTCCTTCCAGCTCAAAAATCTATCATTCTGTGTTGCAGTGTTTCAAAATAATCATCTTGGTGAAAATTTGAGTTATTTTATTTATTTATTTGTTTTGGAAGCATATTAGGAATTAATTTTGGGTTTATTTTTAGGAAGCATCACTGAGGATGATGAAGCTCTTAGGAGAAATAGGGCTAACTTTGAGGAAACTATCCAGTCTCAGAAGTTACATCTTGATCAGGAACATTTTCCTGAGAAAGCAGTTCAACAGGATTACCACATGCCTGATGTCATAACTGTTAGAGTACGAACAGGTAAATGCTGGTTTTAAATGTGTATCTATATATAATTGTGCTCTAATCTCAGTCTGTTACTAAAAGAAACAGTATTTCTATCTTGGAACTTCTATTTTAACAGATTCTGATTCATTCCAAGATGTAGTTGTAAAAATTGAAAGACCTACCTCTTGTAAACCATTTCTGGGTGGATTTAAGAACAGAATAACAGGAGTGGAATTTCATAATGCAGGATCACAAACAATACCCAAAAAACGACCTGACAAAGGAATTCAGTTATTTTGTAGGGCAACACAGGTAATGTCTTTGGAGTGTCTTTTTAGAATGTTGTTTTTGCCAAGCAGAATAGAATGTTGACACAATTATTTCCAATAGGAATGAGGAAGTAGGCCAGAAATAATTGTGCAGTTGAAAGTATTTAGTGGATCAATATCATTAGTCTTGTGATTTTTCTTATAAATAGCTAATTCTGCCACTCACTGCAATGAGGAAAAAAAAATCTCTGTATGTTTTGTTATAATCTGACATTCATTTTTCCCCAGACGGTTTATGAAAAAAATAAAGCACAACAAACAAAAAATACAACATCAACACAGATGACTAAAGTTGGCCTCTATGTGTCAAATATGACTGACAAACTAATAAGTCCTGGAAAGTATCTTACAGCAGAAGAATACCATAAACGTAGACTTGAAGCAGTAAGTTCTCATCTGTTGGATACTGTATGTGTAAAACAAAGTATTAAAAAGGTTATCTAAATATTTAATGAGAGTTAATGAGAGGGGTGACCTCATTAATGTTTACAAATATATAAAAGGTGTCAGGAGGAGGGAGCCAGGCTCTTCTCAGTGATGTCCAATGATAGGACAAGGGGCAATGGCTGCAAGCTGGAGCACAGGAGGTTCCTTGTAAACATAAGAAGAAACTTTTTCATGTTGAGGGTGACAGCCTGGAGCAGGCTGCCCAGGGAGGCCGTGGAATCTCCTTCTCTGGAGACATCCAAAATCCACCTGGATGCATTCCTGGGTGACCTAGGTGATCCTGCTCTGGCAGAAGGGTTGGACTAGATCATCTTTTGAGGTCCCTTCCAACCCCGAACATTCTGTGATTCTGTGTTCAGAGTGCTCAAAGAGTGAACTGCAAAATGGCTGCTTAATCTTCACATTTTGTAACCTTTCAAATATAGGGGAAGCGTGTTCTGCTAATCTACAGTATTAGTGGGTTTCATGGCATTTGAGACCTTTTGGTTTCTTAACTATTAAGAACTGTGATTTTATTGGTTTCCCTAACTGTCTTACAGTGACAGTTAAGCTTCCATATAGAGTGGTTATACAAAGAGAGATTAAAATAGGCTTGTCACTGTGGCATTCTCATGATCTCTTTAGAAGTACTAGATAAAAGGAAGATATCTTCTGCCATGAGTGTGGTGAAACACTGGCAGAGGTTTCCCAGAGAGGTGGTAGATGCCCCATCCTTGCAAACATTGAGGATCAGGTTGGTCTGGGCTCTGAGCAACATGATCTAGTGGAAGGTGTCCCTGCTCACTGCAGGGGAGTTGGACTAGATGACCATTAAAGATCCCTTCCAACCCAAACCATTCTATGGTTTTATGATTCTGCAGGCTTAATACATGACCTCAAATGGATAGTGTTGCTTTAAAATTTAGGGTTATGCATTTTGTGGGGTTTGGGTTTGTTTATTTGTTTTAACAGGCCTGACTGGTCATCTTTGTCATATTCTTCTGGTCTGGATTGTGTTCAGGCTCCTGCTTTGACATTAAGGTAGAACATGGCTATTCAAATACGTCCAATAGGCCTGTAGAGTTTTTTGGTGCCCTGAGTCACATCATGCAGGCTATTCTAATGATGATCGTTGTGCAGAGGATGCCATTTATACATTCCAAATTGCTTGTTGAAAACCACAAATTCAGTGACTTAAGTACACTCAATATCATGTTAGGTGGGGCACAGCTTTTTAAGTGGTCTAGTTATATATTTTATTGCTTAAAATAGACAGTCTGAATCTAACTAAATGGAGATACAGTTGGTTCCCTGCATGTCCAAGGAAAATTTTATTCATGTGGTTGGGAAGATGCTTTGAAATCTTCTAGGTAGAAGTTTTCTGTAAGAACTTCTTACTTGGTCAGCATCAGCTGAGGGCCATAAGCATCTTGTAGGAGTGGAACCCAAATAAGTAGCCCTTTCCTCAGGACTGCCAGTATGTTTTACTCTGATCGTCACTGCCACTTGATGATATCTGCAGTGTATCTGTAGGTAATTCGTAATGCACGATAGAGAGACATCAGCTTGGTGTCAGTTCAAGCTGGTGGCTTCACACAGTGCAGTGTAGTTCCTTATTGAACTACTAACTGAAGGCATATCCAAGAGAAATGTTAGGTTAAGGTAGCTCTGTATAACTGTATCAGTGTGGTTTTGTTCTTGATAGCCTTCAACACTGCACACCACTTAATAGTTCATGGTATTGACCTGGCTAAACTGCTTGTGGTGCAAGTGCTAACTCAGTGGGCAGAAGCTCAGGCTTGTATGTTGTGCCCCCTTAGCTTAGTATAGACATTTCCCTAGTCTTTAATGGCCACAGCTTTGGAAGGTGCAATTTTAAATTTTTTTAAGTACTGCCATGACTGTTTTTGTAACATATAAATTAGTTTAAGTACAAGACAGATATTAGAAAATGTAGTTAAGTAGGGAGAAAAAAAAATAACAGTAAAAAAAAATATTATGCTGTGTTATTTTAAATTAATGATTCTTTGGTATTGTATCACATATAGGTAATAGTATTACAGACCTATTTCCGTCGTTGGCACACTATAAATGTTGTACAACAGCTGAGGAAAGAAAAGAAGTTAAGGCTGGCATGGGAGGCACAAGAAGAGTTACAGAGAAAAAAAGACAAAGAAGAAAAACTGAGAAGGGAGCATGAACGAAGGCTGAACCCTAAAACAAAAGAAGACTTTGAGCTGCTGTACCAGGCTCTAGAATGTAAGGTCTTTTCTTAAAGGGAGAATATCAGCAAAAAAAGTTCTGGTTTCTAATATGGCATTTTCTGACATGTTTCTATAGATACTTCCTTTATATATATATATATAATACTTATAGTGGAATCTCTTACATTTTAAAAGAATTATTTGACTTTCATATATTTCTAGAAGCAGAAAAGGCCTTGAGACAGTGTAAGCACTGTTTAGAAATATCTAAAATATTCCTATGTTATCGACGCTGTTTTCATCACAAATCCAAAACATAGACCCATACAAGCTGCTATGAAGAAAATTGACTTTATCCCAGCCAAAACTAGATCATTTTTTTCAGGAAATAAACAGCTTGTAGAATAATGCTATCTGGCAAATTCTAATTTTTTTTTTCCATCTCTAATGTTAGGGTCAAATAGAGGAACAAGAACTGGATTTTTGGATTAGAGTTACTTTAATCTTGGTACTCTGCATTTAGGATACTGAAAATAATACCATAAAGAAATTGCTCTTGATATCCATCATTTATCATTAAATAGAGACATTTTTATAATGGATTACATTTTTGCCCAGATTTTTCAATATGACTGAGGTTACTCCTTTTGTCCCAGACTACTTGTCCTTCAGGTTTTTTCTCCATTCTACTTTATTCCATGATTCACAAAACTGTCTGGTCAAAATTTTAGAAGTCTGTTACGAGTCTTTCATCCTGGAAGTGGATGATGTTTAATGTAGGCAAGCACCTCAAAACTTTTCTGGAAAAATAATGTGAATAGTGCAGGTAACTGATGTAACTTAACAAGACAATAATGTTGCAAATGTTACAAAAAACCTAAAGTATGTCCTTTTGGAAAAAACAAAACCAATAGAAAGCTGTGAAATTGTACAAGCAGTAATAAAACTTCAAGAACTCTTTTAAAAATTTCGTCTTTTAAGCAAGATACTTGGGTTATGACTTGTAACAACGTATATGTTATCTAAGGCTACACTGCTTGCTCATGGTATAGCTCATCAGCACTTGGGACATTACTGTCCCTGTAGCAGAATGAGCCTAATGAATTCTGAATCTACCTAACCTACCTTAGATCATCCCAGCTATTTGTTCTGTGGTAAAATGAGTATAAATTTGGTGGTGTGCGTTATTTGTAGAGCTTAGGATCATGATTTGGGAATTCCCAAGTTATATGCTAATCTTTCAATACTGTCATACTTTGTGTGGCATTGAACAAATCACTTCAAATCTATAAATAACTACTAAATATTACTGGTTTTCAGAAATGTAAAAGTTATTACTGGTCTTAGGGATAGGGTTTAGTTAAGAACTTGTCAGTGTTAATGGTTGGCCTTGATGATCTTAAAAGTCTTTTCCAATCTAGGTAGTTCTCTGATTTTTTGATTCTGTCTTAAACTTCAGAATTTTGTTAATGCTATCATCATGATGTGGTTTGTTAGGGATTGTTTCCCCTAACCTCCTTTTCTTCATTCATAGTTAACTTTTCAATCAAGCCCTTTCAAAGGTGTGTCTGACTTGGTAAACAAGAGCCAAGGCACTCAATCTCTTTTTTTTTTTTTTTTCCTCTCTACTTATGGCAAGTGCTACTATTTGGCATCTGATTTCCTGCAATATTTTCCTTTAGGAAACTGCTTCCTACCTCATGTTCTATCAAATCTACAGTCCAATTAAAAAAAAAAAAAAAAAGTGTGAGGACAGAAACAACAAAACACAGTTAAAGTTGTGAATGAGTGCTGATATTCCAAATATTTTTAGATTTAAAATTTATGGCTCTGTAAGTATTTCTTTTGCTTAATTTAATATCATTCACATGTCATTTATTGTCATTCACAAATAATAACTTTCAGCTTTGCACATTCAGGAATTTAATATCTAGGCAACCTGAAAAAAGCATGTGCCACTTCAAAACTGGAACAGGACAAACTCTAGTATTTAAAATGTCTTTTTAACATTTTGTTAAAAATAATGGTCTAGTATCAGTCTTTTTTTGTTTGTTTTTCTTTACTGTTGTTGACCATTTGCTTTTCTACATGGAGAATTAATATTAGACACTGGAATGGACTTATGGAATTATTATTAGACACTGAATCATTATTAGACACTGGAATGGACTGCCTAGGGAGGTGGTGGAGTTGCCATCCCTGGAGGTGTTTAAGGAAAGATTGGATGTGGTGC
>JANHGN010000655.1:11711-33518 GCA_024605025.1 Megaceryle maxima | reverse complement strand
TGCCCAGAGAGGCTGTGGAGTCTCCTTCTCTGGGGACATTCAAACCCCACCTGGATCTGTTGCTGTGTGGGCTGCCCCAGGTGATCCTGCTCTGGCAGGGGGGTTGGACTCGATGATCTTTCGAGGTCCCTTCCAACCCCTGCCATTCTGTGATTCTGTAATTCATTGCATGTATGTGGTAGATAGGTTACTTGTACTGTTACTGTAATGCCATTGGAATTGCATACATGAAATGCAGAAATGCTGCTTGGTTATATCTGTGGAGCTATGTTAATGTCATTGTGGAGCAACATAGTGGTGTCCTGGATGTACCCTGCTCTTCCGCGCTAGGATTCAACAGCCTGGCGTGAGCATGTGGAATGGTCTGCAGTTGAACAGTCCCTGAAAAGGAGGGGTGGTGTGAAGCCTGAGGTCTCTCTAGAGATGTCTGTGATAGTGACGGAGGGGGCCTTCATTTGTATTTATTTTACAAAGACCTAGAGCAGTAGCCAACAATCTACTGTTGCAGAACTGTCCTCTATAGAGTTGCTGAAAATATGATTTCTATTCTGGAATAAATATTTTATTTTAACCTCAAATTGGAGATGTGTTTTGAATGTATTTTTATTCATGGGAGCTATTTCAGTTCTATCTGCAGCATTAAAGCAGAATAAAGATAGCAGCATCCCATTTTGGTGTAGCTGTGCAAGGAGACCGTCTCCCTGTAGACAGAGGTCTTCCTCTCTAATGTTGATAGTTCCTTCTGACCTGCTTACCCAGGGATGATGAAAAGCTGCAGAACCGATTGTATTTACTGCTCTGTGAATGCGTAGTGATTTGTTGTGAACTGGAGTTTTATGGTCATCAGGGAAAAAGATTGATGATGAAAATAGGGGATGCTGGAGGCTTGTGCTTTACTCTTCCTCTTTGCAAAGAAATAATGTGTTTTGCAGCATTTCATGTCATATTGCTTGTTTCTCTAGTCTGTTTGTTTTTGTAGGAGTGCAAAGTGTTCAATTGCATACTTAATGAGTTATTTTACATGGTTCTGCTGAATAAAGGAAACTGTAAGGTTTATAGGTACAGTCTCTAACAATTCACTGTCTACTGTAAACCCATAGTTTAGTGTACTTATGCATTACCTCCTTCTTCCCGCTTTTAAACTGGAGTGGGTTAGTGCTGGCATTATACAGCACATCTGTTTTGTCAGCCCATCAGACATGGAAGTCAGCTCTCACAGAGAGGTTGCAAGCTGGAAACTTTTGCATAAGCAGTGTGGCTTCAGAAAGGAGACAGGTGTGTGTCCTAGTAAGGCATTCTGATCACAAATTAGGCTTCTATTTTTGCTGTGGCTTTAGTTTGCAAATGTCTTGAAGTTGTAGCTCAAAGTGATGCCCCAGCAACGCAGTCTTGAGGCAAAAGCATAAGTTATGATGCAGCCCTGTTGAACTCAGCAGGAATTTTGTCTCGAGTTTTGTGGGAGGCCCTTGGAGCTAGCCTGAGCTTTGCTTTATAGTCTCAGGGTTTTTTCTTCTTCAGCAATGACACTGCTTTTGGAGCTTTACATGTATTTATTTTTCAGGGCCTTGGTTTGATTTTTCTTCAATATGTATCGAACAACATTTTGATGCGGTCACGTGTAACAGTTCCTGCACAAAGTCAATCTGTATTAGATTTTTCTCTGATTCTCAAGGTACTTTAATGTTTGCTGCCGACAAATGATTTTTTTTTTTTCATGAATAACTTGATGCAAATGTGTGTTCATATGTTTTTTAAAGATACTGGGTCCCTAAATCTGCATGAGTGGATTGGGTGACTGTTTCCATTGATGTGAACTTGTATTTGTCTATATTGGGACATGTAGTTTAGTCACTAGGATTCAGTCTGCATTCCTCCTCTTTATGGTGCTGTAAAATTTGTTCTGAAGTGTTTGGTCTGTTCCCTTAAGCGTGTAACTGCAGAAAGAGATCACTGCGGTGTTTGCACCGTTTGCCAGTACAGCACGTGCAGAGAACATGCATTGTGTTCTGTCACTGACTGTCTAATCTAGTGTTTGTACACCTCTTTCCTCAGAGGAGACAGACATTCATTATGATAATGTGTTCATGCATCTAGAGCCGTAAGCACTTTTTAGCAGAAATTGTCTTTAATTAGGAGCTTTTGTTTCCAAAATATGCAGTGAGTTATTAGCATGTAAACCAGACCTTGTGAGTAGCATGAAGTACGGATTTTCTAGTGTGCTAGTGTTCTCTGGTAACTACCTGCATGTTTGGCTTCACCTCATGGTTAATGTGACATTTCTTACCACAAAATAGCAGCACCTCTATTGAACAGCTGGCTGAGGTGCTGTACATTCTCACCTTTGCTTAGCCAGTGATAACCTTCCCAGGTGACCACATCCTTACTGAATTATCCGATGGTTACAGTACTGAATCTAAACCTTTCCATTATGTAAACTTGTATTTCATTTTCATTCTAGTTCTTCTTGGTTTATGCTTTATAGTATTGAATGCACTTAAGAAAATGGACGTTTATTTTGATAGATTGGGGCCTGACATTTTCTGTCCTAAAAGACACTTTTGTAATTCCTCAAGCCAATGAGCCGTTCTAGCCATTACAGTTCTTGTAATCTGTTTAGTTCTGTGGAAGGCTTTTTCTATATTCCAGTACTTCTGCAGATTCTGCTCAAACATTGTTTCAGTGGTATGATTGGTTTCAACAAAAATGTTTGTGATGGACAGTGACTGTACATTTTTCAGCTCAAATAACTAATGGAAAGCCAGTGAAAAAAAATCCATTTATAAAAAACAACCCCCAAACAAACAAACATAGATTTTAGCCTTGGCTACTTGATAGACTCAGAAAGTATAAAGTGTCACGCTTACTGTTACAGAATTGAGACTGATAACATTTGAAATTAGTTTAGGTTCAGTTAGATTGATATGTATTTATTGATTTGATTGTATATATTTAACTTAAAAGCCAAAACATCTCCTGAAGGTGGGGTAACGAATTCAGAGCAGGCTGATCAGGCTTTATCTAGCCTGGATCTGAAAACCTCAAAGGGCAGCTATTCTACAGCCACTTTGGGCAGTGTGTTCCAGTGTTTGACTATGCTCTAGCTGATTTT
Organism: Megaceryle maxima; assembly: GCA_024605025.1. Taxonomy (NCBI): domain Eukaryota; kingdom Metazoa; phylum Chordata; class Aves; order Coraciiformes; family Cerylidae; genus Megaceryle; species Megaceryle maxima. The sequence goes on along the minus strand of JANHGN010000655.1, from coordinate 30,409 downwards.
TTTTCCACGTGTCAAGTTATGACCATTGTAGCTCAGCTTCTTCTGATGCACCTCAGTGAAACCTGCTTCCATCTTCTTGATCACTTCCTCTTAGGTATTGGAATAGGGCAAAACTGCTTGAGTAGGAATTACAGTAATCACTACCAAGTTCAGTAGGGATGAAATCCTATTTTCGTCTTCCTTCTCCCATGTGCAGCTACCGCAGGAATGTTTTGAAAGAAAATGTAAAAAAAACCCCAGGATACAGATTTGTGAATGTTGATGGACCAAAAATACCAGCATTTATCTGGCGTTATGTCAACAGTGAACTAACTGTACTTGAGACATAGAAGAATCTCAAAGCTCACGTACACTGACTGTGCAGCAGTGGTTGAGAGGGATGTAAGATGGCTTTAAACCAGATAGTTCAGTTACCATGAATGATCGTTCTGTAGCATTGTGGTAGTGCTGGCTACGGTGTTCTGTTCAGAGCTCTACTCTGGGTAGTTAACTGGGGGGGTTTTGGCACACTGACCATCTGTGGAGATGTTTTTGCACAGATTTGAACCATAAAAATCCTCAGACATTCTACCTGTATGATGCTTGAGTATCAGAGGATCCCAGTGAATTTCTAACACAGACTGTAAACCAATTTGCCGTAATGGAACAGGTATTGACAAAATTTGCTATGAAAAATATGAAAGAGCTGAACTGAAAGATAATAGTGGTAAGTGTAATTTTCCAAAGACGACTACTGTCACAAAGGCACAGCTCCCAAAAGGGGATTGAAAGTAAGGCTGCTTGTTTTTAATTCTGTGATCAATATGTAATACCTTCATTTGTTTATATTGAAGATACTTACAGTTTCTTATACATTCTTACATAGATATTTCACAGAATTGTGTTTGAAGGTCTAAATAAATTCTGCATATATAAACTGTAGCTGATGTATTTCTGGGAGAAGTTGCAGAGTCTGAATAGAAGTCTCTCTGGATAAACATATTATTAAGGTATCACTCGTATTTTGAAAAAGTGTGTTATAGCATAAGAAATAACGCATTGTAAACAGAAATGAATCCTTATCATGCAAATCATAGAGAAATTGTAATGTCGAAGATGAACCAATAACAAGAAAGCATTATAAATGGGTTACTGTGTGGGTTTTCTTAATACTTAATAAAAGCTGTTTATGGTAATGTCAAAATACAAGCCTTGATAATTCAAGGACTGCAGATTTTTTTGAGTAGAAAAACAGTTCTGAGAGCACTTTAGAAAGTGGCAAATAATTTTTTTTTTTTTTTTTTTTAAATAGAAAGATGAATTCTCAGTTCCCAGATATCTTAGGCAAGGTCCGTTCAAGTGTTTCAAGAGTACTTGAGTACTGCTCTGAGAAGTGGGAGTTCCATTATGGACAACACTCAACCTTTTATCTGAAAGGCACACAAGAAAATCCTGTCTCTTAAGCAGAAGAATATAATAGCCTCCATAGATTTTATGAGGATGGACAACTGGTCTGTCAGCACAGGAAAAAAAAGTTCCTCACTCGATTTACACTTGGCAGGTCTCCAGTTGGTGCTGTGTGCCATAGGATTGTACTAGGGATATTTAAAAAAAAAAAAAAAAAAAAAAAAAAAAAAGGCAGGTTGCTGCCAGGTAGAGTAATGAATGGATCTGCAGTAAAATAAGCACAACATGCCTTTCATCTGATGATGTGTGACGGGAAAACTGCTGTATAGTAATGTTAAAAAAATTCTGTGCTACTTTGTCTGGTTTTATCTCACCTGTGCAGAAGGAAAAAATTAATAAAATGAAAGATGTGGCTGCATGTTTAGTCACCCGTCAGGCTTAGCTTCAGCTTGTAAATTATACACATTCTGGATATTTTTTTTTCCTACATCTTTTATGGGATGTTTTTTCCACAAAATCTCTTTTGTGAAGTAGGTGTATTAGTTCGTTTTAACATAGCAGTAACTTGCTGACCATGATTCTGTGACTGTTTTTGGAAGGCACAATCGGTGGAATACTCTAGATGATAATTAAGCAATGAAAATTGAACTATTTCACTTTGACTCCTTCATTTTTAGTTTAGTTGTCTTCCATTTCTGCTGTGAAGGAGGCAGAAGCTGAAGGGAGCTGATGCTATTGCACTGGATATCTGATTGTTCCCTTCAGAAGGGAGTTGCTGCTGTGCAGTCCTGTGCTCCTGGTAGGACAGGTAGGGCAGTGTAGGTACTGCTGTTGTTTGGTGACATATGCACCTTCCAGAAAGCCATTTGTCAGAGCCCCGAAAGTTGATTCATGGGTGTTTCAAATGCTTTCACAATTATTGGCTTGAATGAAAGCAGTGCTGGAGTGGGGAAGTCAGGTTAGTTTGGAAACTTAGTTTTCTTAAAACTGTTAAGGACTAGAAGATTATACTGTGGGAATAGTTGCCATAATAGTAACCTCCCCATTTTTAGAGGTTACCAACCAGTTACGTTTGTGCCCGCATACTCCTCCGTGCTGCAGGTCAGTTTGGTTATCATAAAAGTGCTCTGTAGCACTCAGACTTTCCCTGCCTGGGGAAAGAACTGTATGGTACAAAGCGTATTTTATACCTGCATAATTGTGGCCATTTTTGGATTTTGCAGTAGCATACCAGTGAAACATCAGCTTCGTGCCTTGAGTAGTCATACCAGTCCCAGTTGGTACCTGTAGACTGATGTGTTTACAAAAGAACTGTCCCTAGCACTTCTGCTGCAATTTTCATTTAATGTTTCTTAGTCCTTAATACAAGGATCTCGATTATGTTGTCCCTGGTGTATGTCTTATTTATGTGTTGAAAATATGAGATTGAAGTTTGTCTTCAGAGAATTACAGATCATTCCTTTAGTGGATGAAATGAGTTACACCGCTCCACATTTGTTTGTTGTTTCAGGTAGATTAAGCTGTATTACCCTCTTGTTATAACAGCTTTTAACATTGTTTAAAAATATCTTGATTCAATATTTCATTATTCAGAAAAAGTTTAAAATATCTTCCTCTTTAGAGGAAAAGCCTAGGCAGATCTAAAACATGGCACTTGTGTTTTGCAGCATTGTGATATTAATGCTCCAAATGCCTTAATGTGTATGTTGTTGGTAGGGTGCTAGCTTTGCTGCTGCTGTCATCCATTACCTTAAAACTGAGAATCATTGTTTTATTTTTATGGCAAGCCTTTTATGAGCTTATATTATGTTTTTAATCAGCAGTGCTTCAGATGATACTCTGGCTCAGCGGTGAGAGCTTGCTTTGGCTCAGCCAATATTTTCCCAAAGCATATACTAGTGTATCTACTTACTCAAAGTTGCTGTTGCACTAAGAAATGTAATTACAGACCTCATGAAGACTCTTGATAAGAAAATGGGAAAAAAATATATCAGCACGATCAAAGAAGCACCTGAAGTTAATTAGAAATTAGCACTGAAGCGTAGCCATCAAAATGCTTTAATTACTACTGGAGGTTAAAAAGAACCCAGTATGATGTTGCATGTTGGTTAACTTTATGCCAGAGTCCTTCCATTGTATTCATTTACACCTAAGATATCAGAAAGGTGAATGACTTCCAGCCTAAAAGAAAGACACCAGAAATATTTGTCAAAGGCATGGGAAGGCTATACATTTTCAGATATTCTTCACATCATTGGTGCCTCCTACAGTGAGGATGATTAGAGAAACCCCATTATAATAGGATGTATGATTGATAAGTAAAACTGAATTACACCATTAAACTGATTTTTTTTTTTTTTTTTCCATGCCGAGATCAGGAAGATACATAAAACCTTATTAAGTTTGTTTCAAAGGTGAAGCCTATCAGAAAACAAGTGTCTCTGCCAGTGTGTTCACTGTGTCTCGTGACTTGCACCCAAAGGTACATAGTGATAGCCAGAGTCCAGGGAAGGTCAAAGACAGGCCTTAGGTCAAGGGTTAGCATTTGCTGTGTGATGCAACAGTACCATCTCTAATGTAATTTGGACAGCTCATAGATGACTAAGGATTGATTGTAATGGGGGAGAAAACTATTACTTACAGTTTTGTTTTGTTTTTTTAAGAGATTATTTGTCTGCAAGTGATGCTGTTATCCACAAAGGTCCTGTAGGCAGTTGAATAAATCCAAGCATTCTGCTTTGGAATCTAACTTGTCAAGAAATACAGATACTTATTTGATAACTGTTCATCACCTACATATTGTAAACCATGTTTTCTTTTGATTTAAAAAAGAATGGTTTTATGCCTGTGGTAAATTAATTATTCTCAGGGAATAATTCAGCTTGGCCACTGTGGCAGCTCACAAGTTACTGCTGGAGTGTATGTAGGAGACATGTGTCTATGAAAATACATTTCAGCTGTTTGTATAATAAACAATGCTCCCGTGCATCATTGGTTGTAAGTTACCTCCAAATGTAACATGAAACACAGCATGCTTTAGGAGATGGCTAGATGGTCTAAAATACGTTCTTTTCTTGGTTGCTACTTCTGAGCTTCCAGCTTCTCACTGTCCTGATCTTATGTTCCAGATAGTGATGTACAATATCATTGTGTTGTGCCATAATGTTCATAAAACCAACTGACGAGGAATTGTACATCAGATTAAGCCATATTGTAATAAAAAATTGAGCAATATATATAATAATAATTCTAATAGCTGAGCTCAATTTTTGTTTCACTTGACCAATATTGCTAATAGAGGAAGACTTTTTTATTTTTGTGAAACTAGTTATACCTGTTTTTAAAGTGTGATAACTGTTCCTTGCTTCTCGCGGTGATTTTTGTTTCTGGCTGTTGCTTGAAACAGCAGTGAGTGTAAATCTGCCAACTGCCCACCTGCTGATTTCGTGGATCATTTCCAGAGTTGTCACTAGCAGACATCAAGCCAGTCAACAGCAAAAGTGGTACAGATAAGAGAGAGCTAGCTGCTGCAAAAGAAGCTGGTTTGATTACAGTCCATGTGAAAACTGATAGCTCTGAAAGTACGTGAAACTGAGTGATCTCTACTGTACGCTGGCACAAAAGAGAGTAACTCCAGCAAAGTCAGCCATAATAGTCCAGTGTCAAACCAGAATTAATGTGATGAGAATCTCTCAACAATACATCTTAAATCCCTGGTGGCCATCCTGAACAAAACTTCCAGTGGAAGCTAAGTTCTGTAATATTTCAAGTCTGACTTTCTGTTACAAACCAGGGTAGAAGGATGGAAAGCAAATTAATTCAGCTGTGTGTCAATTAATTCACAATAACCACTTAATTTTGTGGTTTCTTGTATTTGAAGACTAAGTAAAAAATACCCTAAGGAATGTTTTTAATCTGTTGTGGTTTAAGCCCAGCTGGCAACAAAGCACCATATGCCTGCTCACTCACTCCTCCCCACAGTGGAATGGGGAGGAGAAAATAGAAGGAAAGGCTCTTGGGCTGAGTCAAGGACAGGGAGGGGTCACTCACCAGTTATGCTCATGGGCAAAAAGCAGACTCAACTTGGGAAAAAAAATCAATTCAATTTGTTACCAATCAAATAGGATAAGGAGAAATAAAAACAAATCTCAAAAACACCTTCCCTCACGCTTTCCTTCTCCCCAGGCTCAGCTTTGGTCCTGATTTCTCTACCTTTTCCCCTGCAGTGGTACAGGGGAATGGAGAATGGGGTTTGTGATGAGTTTGTCACACACTGTTTCTTCTAATTCTTCTTTCAAGGGGAGGGAGGATGTTCTTTGTGAACTCCTCCAGTGGGAGTCCCTTCCATGGGGTATAGTCCTTCAGGAAAAGACTGCTCCAGCACAGACTTTCCATGGAGTCACAGCTTCTTCAGGCACAGCCCCTTGCTATGGTGTGGGGTCCTCTGTGGGCTACAGGGAGCCAACCTGCCTTACCATGGTCTTCACCAGAGGCTGCAGGGCTCTCTCTGCTCCAGTGCCTGGAGCACCTCCTTCTCCTCCTTCCCCGACCTTGGTGTCTGCGTAGGTGTTGCGCTCTCATCCTGCATCTCTCTCCACTGTGATTCTTCCAGCAATTTCTTTTTTTTTTTTTTTTTTTTTTTCCCTTAAATATGTTACTACAGAAGCACTACCACCATTGCTGATGGGCTCAGCCTTGGGCAGAGGTAGGTCCAGGTGGAGCCAGGGAAGCTTCTAGCAGCTTCTCACAGAAGCCACCCCTGTAGCCACTGCCCTGCTACCAAAACCCCACCGCATAAACCCTAAACAGCTTCTCAGCGTGTCTCTAAATTTCTCACCATCTTTGATACCCTCTGGCTGTATTTTTTGTCAGTGCTTCCTTTCTGCAGTTTTAATCTGTGCTGGTGTTTTATGATTCTCTCAGCAATGCAGGTGTGGTCACCAAATGTCACTAATATATTTCAAAATAGGAGGGTTCTGAAGCCTGAGATGGGCTTGTTTATGATATAAACAAGGCTGCTGTATCAAGCTCTCGCTGGCTGCTCTTTCTGCCCTCTCTGTTGTTCATTTTCCATCTCTAAGTAGTGTTTACTGGAGGGATTATTTTAGTCAGATCCTTATGCATGTTTCTCTGCCTGCCCAATGGCAAGCTTTGTATGCCAGATGCACTGGCTTCATCATCAATGTGTTCCAAATCTTTTTGTCTACTTTGCAGGGTGATTTGATACATATAGGTCATGTACTTCTGTGATTAATACTGGAAATTGTTAGTGGTTTTGGGTTTTTTTTGTCTTAAATTACATGTAATTATGTGCTACAGTAGGTACCAAATTTTAATGCAACTGGATTAAGAGACTTGGACACAGCTTCAAGTACATCATGTTTGAAATAACATTTTTTTTTTTTTATTTCCTTCCAAATATCAATGATCGATGTACAGAAAAAGTAATTCTTTAGAATTTTAATCACTATCCTGTGAATTTTCCCCTTTGGATGGAGTTTTTATTTAAACTTTTTATACAAAAAAAAAATCATCTTTAATCTTAGTATTTCAGGCTTGAAATAAATATGATTTGGTATTAAAGTAATATGGTATATTCAATTATGCTTATATTAGGCAGTTTTATGTCCTGTGGTTTAGCTTTTACCAGTAGCATATTAAATTATATACATTGTGTGACATGTAAAAAGCATTGTTCCAACTGTCTTGAAAAACTTAGAGACCCATACTGATAGACAATTTGAACTTACACTGCCAGATGCCATATATCTCCAATATCTGCTTTGAAAATGAGCTGCTGCTTTGTTTTCTGGTAATGCAGTGCCTCCCTCATAATTAGAGAGCTAAATTTAATTCTTCTTTTGTTATACTGTACATGTGCTGAAAGTTGATGAGCAACAATCAATAGCACTGCCTTTAGCATAAATGCTTTTAAGGTAATTGCTCAGTAATCATAAGGGGCTTAGAGTGATTTTTGGTTTTTAAGGCATGGTCTTTCATAGGATCTTTTAAAAGAAACTCAAGTGTTCAAGTGATGTTCTAATAGGCAGGTTTGATGACTTTTGAGGCGTGGTCAGTATGTAGTGAGGTCTCAGAAGCAATTGACTTGTGTGGAACATAAAGACAAATGGATTTATTCAAACCAGGTGACTTCTCTTTCACCATCCCCGCCCCAATAATTGCAGGGACCAGAGCATCCAGGCTCCCTTAAAACAATGCATCTTTGCCAGCTGGGAGCGAGGGGCACAAGAGCAACGCCAACTGCCATTCTTCTATTGAAAAGCAGAGGTCAACTTCCCCATCTGTTCCATGGGCTAGTACGTGGAGAAATTCCCCTTCCTTTTGCTCCCTCTTTAATCCAGCAGATCTCTTCCCTCCCACTCTAGTGCTACTATGATAAAAAGCATCAAGGAATTTTCAGGCACTGTGAGACTGAATGATTAGCAGTTTGCACTAGAGAATCGTTTAGAGGCGCACAGTGGAAACCCAGTCTCACAGCTGGGTAGCCAGTGTTTGTCTACAGGGAAAAAAGCCAGGGCTGGAGTATAACTGCAGGATAAATACTGAACAGTATTTATTACTTAAATGTGGCTTTACCATTGTACCTAGAGGGTCAGTGCACCCTGCTGGACTTCAACATGTATGCAGGCCCAGATTCAGATCACTTTTTTGAATATCTTAAGCTGGTATTAGACTTGTGGGATGGTGACATTGGGTAGTTCCTGGTTGAAGAAGGCTGCAGTCTGAAAATAGATGCCATTTATTTGTTTTGAAAGTAAGGGTCAAAGAATTAAAAGGACTTATGTGTGGCTGACTAGCAGAAGCAGTAAAGCAAATAATGGAATCACAGTCTCTTTGGCACTGTGACCATTGCATAAGGTCCTTGACCAGACTGTTTCAAAGCAGATTTGTCAAATGCTAATGAACTGCATTTGTAAGCAGGCAGTTGTATAAGTGGTATGTGGTAAACTGCCAGCTCAACTCCAGATTGGACCCTTCTGATTCAGGAATTGGTGCGGACAACTTCTGATTTGAAAGCAGAGAGGAAAGACTGCCACTGGCTTCTACCAATTTCATACCAATTTAACAGACTCCATCATTTCCACTTCTCCTTCAGTTTCCCTTTCACTTACTCATTTCTCCAGCCTGCCACTCCGGCAGAGTTTAGTTAACTGGACAGAAGGTGAAATGGCACCATGATGCTGACTTGCTTTGCACCACTCTAGGAAGGATGGTCCTCTGTTTCAAAGTGATACAAACATTGTACTGCACCTGGGACTTTGACTACTGGGCAAAGTAATGAGGATCAGTGCAGATTTTAATTCTCAACAAGTTTCAGGTATTAAAAAAAAAAAAAAAAAAAAAGACTACCAGATATTCATTATAGACATCTATTTTTTTTTTCCCCCCCTAAAAATGTGTGATGGCTTTTGCTTTCATATAAAGAATAAAATGTCATGGCTTCTGGGGCCATATTTTACCATTTGTTTTTTAAGCAGAGGGGAGTTTGCCTTAAAAATGAAATTCAAGCACAACTCATTCTCCTTTTTTTTCTTTTCCCGTTTCTGGTGTGTGTGTTTGTTAACATGTTTTCTACCCAGGTGTTCATCTGTGCTAAGGGCTGTTCAAAGTGACAACAAATTACTAGAACACTGGAAACCAATTTCCTACTTGTACAGCACTCTGATGCCCCTCTGTTCCAAGGATCAGAATTACTTGTTTATTATAAACACCTTGTCCTTTGGGGTTCATTTCAGAGCACAGTTACACTTCTACAGCACTCCATAGTCTCCCTCATTGTACAATAAAGTAAGGGATGGTGAGTTCTGTAGGGTGATGTAGAATGACTGACTAATGGGATGGACAGATGAGATCACAGCTCTGATAATGAGGAACTCTAATCCTGGGACTTGTTTTTGTTCTTGCTCTGAGAGCAAAACTATTTTGTTCATGGCCCTAATGTTTCATTTGTCCCACCCTGGATGAGATTTGACCCAGTTCAGCAAAGGTTTATGCTTTTCCTAGTGCTCTCTCATTATCTTGGAATCCAAATTCTAGTACAAACAGTATTGTAAATATTTGAGTGGTGCCCATTTTTTAATAGAGGCGTGAAAATCACAGTGTGTCTGTTCAGTCTGCAGCTGCAGTGAACTGTGTGGGTAACATATCTTTAACTCTATCACAGTTCATTATTTTAGGAACACCAGTCATACGTGTACATACTCCCCTTTGGAGCAATCCCTTTTAACATGATAAACCACTTCTTTACCCCAAAATCCTTTCCAAGTTGGGGGGAAAGTTTTACTCTGAGGATGAATTCTTGAAGGATACCCTGCAGTTTTCACTTGTACACCTGGCTTTAAGAAAGGTTGCTGTGGAGCTTTTTATATTGGGGACTACTCTTTTTAAAATTCTTTTAAAGTCCTTGTATTCTAGGTTAAGTTACTTTACGTTTCCTGTAGAAATCATAGGTAGCGATGTCCACAGCTGTAGAAGCCCAAAAACTTTCAAGACCTTTGAGACCTTTGTTATGACTTTACTCAAGCTGGTAAGCACAGAGAAGCACAGATTCATAATGCACTACATACTGAGCTGCCACCTGTGAAATATTTATCAAGGTATTCCAAACCTTATAAAACAAATGTCACAAATCTAAAACTTATTTCAGCAGTATTCTTTATGTGCTGCTTCCTTGGATGTGGAAAACTGTTAGCTTCCTGTAGTCTGAATACTTCCTGAAGCACGAATAATAGAAGAAATTAACCTTGCCTGGTATTACAGGTGTTCAGTCAGCCCTTAATGCTAAGTACAGTTCCATAGAAATTAGTTTTTGAAGAATATTATTTACAGCTGCTAGTGAGATATATTAGTGATTTCAAGAGTTTACCTGAAATTGTTTAAATCTGTGTATATCTGGTGGGAGATTCAATTAGCATATAAAGCGAGACATTTTTTAGATTTGGGATTTTAAAGTCATGGTGTGGTTGAGATTGGTTTATAAACTGTGACTCATCACAGCCTACCCAATCCAATTATAACATCAAATAGACAGACTTCGACTCTGAATACAGAAATGTTACTGCCATTAACGAGACTAAATCCCTGAATTGCTTTTAAATACTCCAGAAAGCAAAAGCTACTTACTGCAGTTGACTACCTTGTACAATTAGTGCATCCTCATACTAAGCTAATGACACTTACCTGCCAGCACAAAGTCAATTAACCACCTCTTAAGGTGTCACAAGATAGCAGTAATTTCTGACACCCCAGGAACATTAGTATACTTCAGAACTGGAAGGGACCTGAATGAGTGTGCTTATTAATAAGTAAATGCTGAAATTCGTATGCATTCAGAATGAGTTTTACATGGGTTTATGCCACTGCAATGTTGTAGCTATACATTAATAGCAAGTAGTATGCCCAGTTTTGTGATGTCAGTGCAAATTCAGGAAGACTACGTTAAGGTGATGAAAGAGTCCTCTGTTGACTGAGGTTTCTGGGGACTTGGTCTTGGAAGCATTTAAATGTAAAGGTGGTACTAGGATCACGGCCACCAGGCAACTGGAAGATACATTAATATTAACATAGTGGGATTATCAGACAAAGATGGTGAGGAAGGAGGATAATCATGGTGCAGGGAGCTGGAAACAGGACTCAGCTTCTGCATTTCCCCAGTACCTGAAGAAATTGGTAACTTGTTACAGAAGGGCCAAGGAAAATTATTTATAAGCAAGAATCTTGGATGACCGTGGAGTGTCAGTAGAAACAGGATAGTGATTCAGACTCTCAAGGCCAGATGAAGACATTACTGATAATCATATCTGCTTTAGGAGAGGGAGGTGATATGTGACTGAAGTGTCAGATACACCTTATTGTATGTATGTGTGTGTAAACAGAAAGAAGCATAGGATATAACAAGTTCTTGTTTGCTTCAAATGGCAGACGTGCACAGTAATTACAAAGAACCACCGACCCTTTTACTTGTCTCAGGGGCCATCTTTGCTTTCGTTGCTAAGGACACAACAAATGACTCCTAATTGGAAGCTTAATTGAACAGCCCAAGGAGTAATCAATATTGAACCAAATGCTCTTAATGGAGATCTGTCAGTTTTGTTTTTTAGGAAGCTGCCAAAGTCATATCTTTAAATGCTTCTTTTAAATATTTTTTTGGAAAGATCTTTCAGATGGATTTTATATCAGCACCTACTGGAGTAGTCTTATTGGTAATCTGAACACCAAAATTACTAAGGCAACGTGTAGTAAATAAAACTGCAAGGTTGAAACATAGTTAAATATTTTTTAAAACCCAACCTTTTTAGCTAAATCCCAAACTTTCTGTGGGGCAAAGTTTCAGCAGGTTTATGCCAGCTAAGATCTCATGCTTACAGGGCAAGGCATAGAGTGGGTTTTCCTTTTCTGCTCTAAATACTTCACAATAGCATGTGAAGAAAAGATAATATGAAAAATACTGTAGTATTTTATTTATAGAACAGAGAGACTGATACTGGAAATCTCAACAGCAGTGTCAGCTAACAGTGTAAAAAAGCAGCGTATTGAAAGCTGCCCATTGCCAGGGTAAGCCCTTTCATTTGAAGGAAGTTAAATGGAAAATTCCATAGCACTCTTAAATTCTTCTGTGACAATTTAAATCTCTTTTTTTAATGAATTTTTTTTCTTGATTTCTTTGAAGCCAAATACATGGCAGATCCTGATACCTTTATTACCAATGGAAACAATGAACCAGTGTGTTGTGAAGAAAAGAAACAAGAACAATGCTCCCCCTCACCCTAAAAAGCAAGTTTGAAATTTGGAAAGATTCTTATTTGTATCCAATAACAGAATTACAATCAGTACCTACATAGTACATTTGCTACAGCAATTTCAGTCAAATATTTTTATAATTAGAAATGTCCTTAAAACCTAAAAAAAGAGAACTATTAGATGGGTAATCGTAATATATTTAAATGATCAAATTAAAAAAAGGACAATCATCTGTTACTTTCTTACACTGACCATTTTAAGAAGTGGTAGAGTGACAGATGGGGTTGGAATGTGAACACCATCATGTACTATCCTTTCATGGAACTGCAGCATTGTGCTCTTTCAAAGCTGCCATTCTGAACTCCATGTTAGAGCTGTGAGTCTTTCCTTGCTTGCACTCATAGTTCAGGTAACTTCAGAGGGATTTCTGGTTACTCAGAACTGATTTCTCTGTGTATGCGCTTCATAAATCATTGTAGTTTCAAATTTTGTAATGGAAGATTTTTTTTTTTTTTTAATACTGCCAAGATCTTGTTCCTATCCTCTATTAAATAAATTAATTAATCACATAAATCAAGTAAATATTTGATCAAATAAATCAAAGTAAGTATGAAAAAACAGGTGTCTCATAAAAAATACGACAAAGTTTGAATCTTTTAATTATGTAGGACCCTGAAGTTAGTAGCTGTAACTTGTAACACTAAATCCTTCTGCCAACTTCAAATCTGCAGTATAAATCAGTTACCTTCATTCCCTAAGTTTCTCATGAGGGAAATCTTTGTAACAGTTGCTATTGTTTCCAAATGCCCTGACTCTTGATTTTGAGATCATCCATAACATGCTACTCATATTCAGAACAGGCTTGAGATAATGATGACTCTTTCATTGAGATTTCTCTGCTGTAGTGTGGCATTTTATTAATGTAGTACTTCAGCTCTCCAGTTAAAACCATGAAAGAGGCCTGTTTCTTACTGGGTGTGTTTGTAGTATGATTTTACCTAGAAGATTGTCAGTGAAGAGTTAAACAGGTATGTTCTTTGGGACTGTAACCTATCAAATTGTTCCACTTTGCAAAAATGCAGTATGAATATTAAAATTATTTAATGTGAAATCTAAGAACAAATCCAAAGTCAAGTAGGATTTTTTTTTAATAAAGTTTTTCCTCGTGGGACATTGAGGATGACAGTCTGCAAAAGCTTTCAGTAAGTTTAAAGAAATAGGAGAATAAAGATGATTTCATGTACAGTGAAAGTAATGGAGATGTGGTAGACATCTGGAAAAAAAGAATGGCACATGCTCAAAATTCTGCTGCTGCAGCAAGCAAAACCTCTGCAGGGAAATTAGAAGTGAGTTGGTCTTTGAATGAAAAGCATAGGTTGTGTAGTAGAAGTAATTTTGGAAGATGCCTTTTCTTTCATTTAATAGCCCTGTAGCTGATGTGAGTAACTGCGTATAGTGTCCTGTGCACTGTAGGTAAGTATTCAGATATATGTATTTGGTAAAGTAATGTGTGTTGGATTTATGGCCAGCTGAAACTTGTGAAGTGTTAAAAGTTAGTCCTCCTTGCCACTTTAACTTAGTTGAGGCAGCTGGGACAGAAAAAAGTCAAGGACCTTGTGTCTTGTCAGAATGAGAAAGAAGAAGCAGCAGAGGTCATGCATTTTGGTTGCAGATTAGGAGGATGATGGGAACCAGACATAAGGGACAAGACCAATGTAAGAAAAGTAAATGTAGTAAAGGCCAAGAGAAATAGCGAAAGTGAAATGGTGGTGAACCCGGAGAACACAGGTCATACAAATTTACAGTGAAATCCAGTCAGCCAGTTGTAGAGGAAAGCTGTGTACAGCGGGTTTTTGAGCTTGGCCTCTGCGGTGGGATTCTAATGCACCATGATGGGAACACTTGGTTGAATCAAGCATTTTATGTTTTATCAGAATGTGATCTGACAAACTTTAATCTGAATAGACTGTGACATCTGGCAGAAGGTTGTGTGTGGCATGATACTGAGCTCCAGTGCTGCTGTGTTAATCACAGTGAACACAGGGATGGGATGGGGGCAGAGCAAAACCTCTTTCTTCTACTACAGAGGAAAAAAATCATGGATTTTTATGGTTGGGTAATTTTCTCAAATACAGGGCAAAACCAGAAGATGTTGATTTTCAAGGAGGCTGCATGCTTCTTATTACCTCATACCTGATACCATACAGATGGCCTTGGTGGGTGGCATAATAGTGAACTGTGATGTCTGTCCAGCTTAGCGTGTTTCTGAATGTAATTAGCCCTGAAGTTCCTAACTTCTGAAAGATTACTGCTTTTGGGCCTAGAAGACTGACATTCTGAGCCACTGTAGGGGTTATGGAGGATGGAAACGTGCATCAGAATGTAAAAATTCTGTTACATAAAAGAATGTAGAAAGAACAATATTTTTAAGAAGTCTCAAGACTCCTTGAACCTGTTCAGGGTTTGAGAATTGAGGTGAGATTATACATCATACGAGCTTTTTAGCAACCTGACCAAAGTAGAACGAATGCATTATGAATCAGGGTTTTGGCCAGGCACATCTGTAATCTGCCAGAATGTGACCATAAAACATGAGCAGCATACACTATAGGTGCCAGTCTTTTTCTCCTCTTTCTGTCTTCTGTTTTTTCTTCCAAGTATCATGTTCCATACTATCAGAATCTGATCTTGTTTTCCATTTTTTAATCTTGATGCTAGTCAGACTTCTTGTCAAGTGAAGTAGGTGGCAAGACAAAGATATTGGTCTGAGAAATAGGTGATGCCCTTTCCTAGGTTTAACTGCCTTTCCGCCCTTCTTCTCTATACATTTCTGAACGTAGAAAGGCATTTTAAAGCACAAGAGTGCTAACTTGGCTGCTCAATGTCAGCACAGCAAAAGGTGATATTAACTGTTTCACTTCTTACCAAGGCACGCAAGAACATCTTTCACTTCAGCATTAACCTTTTCCAAAGCTTGTGTAGCAGGAGACAGGAGGAAAGGGCTGAAAGACATGCAGGCCTTTAAAAATGCATTGCATTAGGATGTAGAGTATCTCTGGGAATTAAGAACCATGGGCATAATGCTGGGTCAAGAAGTTTGTTTTGGTGGCAGATGCAGGCTGTTCTAATACTGTGCTGCAGTGCTACAGGCAACTCTGTGGTGTATTCACGTTCCCCAGCACTGGGGCTGTTGTTCAGCTGGCTCACTCTTTACCTCACAAATTCTGGCTGAGATACCTGTGCGTCTGCTTCTGCATGCTTGATGATCTGGAGAGGGGGTCTTGTGGTACAGAAAAATGCCTTTATTGCCTCTTTGAAGGACAGGTGTCAGTAGAGGCTCATGGGGATAGGAGCTGGTGGAGTATCAATTAACAGGGGTTTTCAGGGTTTTGGGCAGCTGATTCCACACCAAAGGGAGTGGAGAGGAAAGTGATACTGAGCACTGTGCCCAGAGATAGCATGCTATATACATGGCTGAAATCTTGCCTGAAGGAGTAATGTATTTTCTGAGAGGCACACACATTTGATAAACGTAACGCCTTTGGTTATGCCTTACAGATGAAAACCTTTAAATCATTTAGTATCAGCTAACCATTCACTTTCAGTCATACTCTATGGGTGTCTCATATTCTTATGATTTGTTTATTGCTTATTCTTATACTTTACCCTAGCTGTAAATATACATCTTGATTTGTCAGGAGGCTTGGCAGTTGTATGCTACTATACCTATGAGAGATATTTTCATTAAAAATATTTACAGCAAATCCTATATTCTGCTGTATCATATTGAAGAAATACTTTATTTGTTTAAATTCTGTTCAGAATTGCTGGGACAGCAATTGGAGATTAAAGAAATGCATCTGGGAAAATAAAGAGCTAAAATCTACAAAGCTCCAATACACACCTAATAGCTCTAGTACACACCTAATAGCTATTGCAGTTTTGACAATGGACAGTAAAGTCACTAAGCAAGAGAAATAGCATGTCCTCCACTATCCATTTATCCATTTGTCCTACTGCTGTGTGTGCAGCTATGAAACTAAGGGATTTCTGTTTTCACTTGAATTTTTAAGAGCCCTCCTGATACCTGAAAGCAAATGGTACTTACGGTAACAGTTACTGTAGCCTGTTACAATCTAGTAGAACAGTTAGAAAGTAGCCTTTATAATCCTCTTTGTGAAACCAATTGCTATAGCATGTGTTTATTCTTCACATGGAAAAAGAGAAGTGTCTTATAGTGAAGCAGAATCAGGTTACAGTATCGATTAATGGCTGATCACCAACACAAGACTCACTGGACTTTTCCTTTTTTCAAGATGGAGACCTAAGCTTGTCCATAGAATTTAAAAACTTTGACAGACCAGACACCCCACTCCCCCCAACACACACACACATTTGGTGCTTGTTAAATTTCTCCTTGCCTTTGTTCTCTCCTCTGAGCCAAGAGAGATCCCAGGGGCGTGCTTGGTGTATGTTTAATGCTGCAGTTGTGTTACCTTGGTGAAGATGCAAAATCCTAGAAATGCATTATCAGGAAACATGATAAATGGACCAGTAATTTAAGGACATAGAAAAGCACCTCCCTCACTTGTATGACAGCCCCCCCACCTTCTCCACCCCTACTTTTTCCAGTAGTAGGTTGGTATCAAGTTTTTCACATCTTATATTCTTGTGATATTCAGTCAACACTGAAGTCCCACTAGTAAGTATTGTCTCAGTGGTATTCTGCTTACCAAAATGGCTAAGAAGCTGTTAATGCCATCACAGTATAAAAAATAGTGTGGAGTGGGTCCATGCTGCAGTTAGCGGTTCAGTTTGCTTGGTGTGAATTGATTTCCCTTCAAACTATTGCCGTTAATTTTGTGACTAAATAGCTATCTCAGGCAGTATTCCTCAGACATCTTTACAGGAACTGTGAGACATGTGCAACGTATATCTACTCTTTCAAACGACCTTTATAAAGTTGAATTTTATGCTGATGAATCATCTTGGGAATCGGTTCCTAGAGGAGCTCTTTTTACTGTAGAAACTGGGGCCGCAAAAAAGTGCGAGGCATGAACTGTGCAGAGCAGCAGGCTGAATTCAGGCCAGAGAGCACAGTCTCTCCTCCACAAGTTCTTGCCTAAAGCCCCGAAGTCCCAGGAGGCAGCTAGAACTGGCCTTTCTTTTTAGCCTGTAGGAGTGCAGCCAGAGGAACTGCAGTACTGATATTTTTCTCCTTGTCAGATGTACTGTAAAGACCTTTTATTTTAAGGTATTTTTTGTGTTTATTTCTTCTCTGCATTAACAGCAAAGTGAAGCAGGTGGATGTCTGTTGTTGTCTTGTTTTTTAAATATGTTTCTTACACAATCTATGCCAGCTTCAAGGAGGTAATTTTGAAAAAGCTTTGTCTTACAAAGCAAATTTTTTCAAGCATAAATTGATGCTGGATACACTCAGGTGAAACAGTCAAAGATATTCATGAGATGACACTTTCTTGAAGGGATCAAGGCAGCTTTTAAATATCAGTGAAGGGAGTGGAGTTTTTTTTTTAATGAATTTTAAGTAGTGGAAGCTATTGTATCTTCTGAAAACGAAGTGACTGACATAGATTGTACTACTTTGAGGTGATTTATGATTTTTCAGGACTTCTGTATTGACAAAAACCCCAAAAAACCCCACCAAACCAAAAAAGCCCAAACTTCCCAAACTCCCCAACTTTTCTTTAATACTTGTGGATCAGTGGTGTTCAAATAAGAAAGCATTGTCTGGATGAAATTTGAGTGACATCTGAGCACCAAAGAAAATATATTGGATATGTAATTTACTGATCTTCATCCTTTTAGACTATGGTCCTTTTATTTACTTATGATGAAGTTGATTACTTAATGTAAAGGGTTTGTGTGCCTGAAATCTTTTTTTTCTAGGTCTGTTAGTTGGCTTAATGAAAGATACTTTGTTTTCCACCATCCATCACATCTCTGAAGTTATTTGTTTAATTCCGTTAGTTGAGAGATGCCTAGAGAGAATAATCTGTCCTATCCTAAGAAAACTCTGAATCTGTGGAGTGGATTGTGCTCTTAGTTTATCTATCACTCCTCACTAACTGTAGACGAATCATAGAATTATCTGGGTTGGAAAAGACCTTCAAGATCATCGAGTCCAAGCACCAGCCAAGCTCTACGAGGTCCGCTGCTGAACGTGTCCCTAAACACCGTATCAACATGACTTTTAAACGTGTCCAGGGCTGCTGATGGAAGTACTGACCAGTCAGTGCCCTTCCTGAAGTTAGGGGATAGGAGTCCCCCAAGAGGTGTTATGTAAATGAAGGTTGTCTATAGAGTGGGAGGTGTTACATAAATGAAGGTTGTCTGTAGAGTGGTCAATTGCTAGGAAGAACAGCAGGAAATTTTAAATAGCATGCTTTTGAAGCCTGCATATTTACAGCTTAAGACTTCAGTTTTCAGAAATGACCGTTTTTTTCAGGGATATCTGGGATATCTGGGATATCCCAGCATGTACCCAGCTCCTGGGTCTTTATTTCTGCATAGCAGAAAGTGAGGACGGAGGT
>JANHGN010000652.1:0-41021 GCA_024605025.1 Megaceryle maxima | reverse complement strand
AAGTTATTATAAATATATACCATTCTACATAATAAAGACAGAAATATAAACCTAAGTAAACAAATATGGCTATTTCTTCTTGTCATATCTGCAAATACTAGGGACCAAGAACCAGAAATCTTTCAAGCTCACAAAATAAAAGGGTTTGTTTCAAGCCTCAGCTCAATTTCTAAAGTATCTTCTAGTATGTCTTCTATCATCGTAGTGTTTCACACTAATATGTGCAAGTAACCTTTCCCCTATTGGATGTAACCAGCATTGCTGGTAACAACTCTGAAACGTAAGTACAGTTGGGTAAGTCAATAAAAACCTGATGGTGTTAGGAGTAAAATGTCCAAGTTTAAACCCCATTAACTTACTTCCATTGTTCTTGTCGCTGAGTGTATTCCTTGTATGACCAAATGCATACCTGATTAAGGATTAGTTCTCAGAGAGACTGCTGGTATCTCTCTGTTAACTATACTCTTGCAAAAAAAACCCCAAACACTTTTGAAAGAACTACATTGATTTGCAGTGGTAGAAATAGAACTCTGGTATAGCTATACTTGTGCAAGCTGCCCCTGGCTGTCTACAGCAACAAGTCTTTGTGTGCAGGTTCAGGTCACTTTTGACCTCAAATGACTTTGAACAAGTCTGTCTACAAAAAAAAAAAAAAAAAGGTAGTGTGCCACAAGTCCTCTCAGTAGCAGTTACTCTTGCTTTGGCTGCTGGACAAGCTGTGTCTTGTGTCTCTGGAATACATGAGGTATTGGTTTGTATATATAGGTGTCAGGGCCCTGATGGATAGCTTCTGAGCAGGGCCTCACAGAGCTGGTAGAACTGTTCCTTGTCCTACTTGGTGAGGTTTTGTTTCTAAGCAAGAAGTTTTGTGCATTAATTAATTTACTTCTTTTAGAGAAGGATATACAGGCCTGATAATTTGTCATTCCTTTTATCAGAATTATACTAACTATGGCAGAATGACCATAAATAAGAGACTCAACTTCATTTCCCACTCATGGGGTCTCTTATGGTCTCATTAAGCAAAAGCTAACAGACAATAGGGAAGAAACTCCAAGTAACTAATTCATAAAGTGGTTCATTAGAAATAAAAAAAGTTTTATGTAGGCAGGTGCAAATCACCAGTATTTTAAAGTAAAAACTGTGACACTGCTTTGAAGTTGGATTCTTATCTTTGTTCAGATTAAAATGTAAATCCACTGTAATCCCAAAACTTAAATGTACTCACACACGCATTTCATGAAGGGGCTCGATTTCCTTGCCAGTGTACCCTTTTGGATTAGCTCATATGTGCACCACCCAACTAGATGTTCCTGTATGACTAATGAATATATTGCTTCTTGATCAGTCCTAATGACTGGGAGCTACCATGCCTTCCTGTCTGTAAGCTATGCTAAACAAAACAAAGCTGGAAGTTTTGAGGTGGATACTGTAGGACCAACCAGCCCTAATTGCATTCCAGTTAGTCCCAATTCTCCTTCTCCCCTATCAGGATTATGCCAAAGTCAGAAATAAGCTACAAGGTTGCACAACAGGCAGTAGTGTGTGTATATGATATTTTGACCCTTATTTCCCCTTGCAGCCCTTCATGGCACTCCCAAGTTCAATCATCTGATGTATTTCTATCACTTGCCCTTCAGCTCCTTTCCCCCTCAGATAAAATGCTGAAGTGGCATTTATCACACTACCCATTCAGTTTAGCAAGGGAAAAATGAAAATAAATTATAAGCATCAGCAGCTGACTAAATCTTGCCAAGTCTTCAATCACCTGAGTCAATGCTAGCTAATTTTTTGCTTTTAAAATACAATAGCTCTCAAATAGCACTCTTTTTTTTTTTTTCTTTTTTTTTTTTTTTTCTTAAAACAAATTATGTAGCTTGGAAACACTGAAAACAAGAAGGTTACACACGTTTGGAAAGGCTGTCTAGTAAGAATATCCCCAAACATACGGAGAAACTAAAAATATTAATAGATAATTGCTGAAGAATAGCTATATAAAAAACTTGGCAGTACCAAAAATGATGAAACCAAATAAAGGTATTCTATTATTGTTATTTTTGTTTAATGTGGAACTCCATCTCCACTAAAAACAATTTTCTGCTATTAAGCCCAGAAAGTACAGCAATCCTCCAGAGTGCTGCAGCTTCCAAGCCAAACTTGCTGCAAGCTCAGAGAGACCTCCTTGATGCTGCCCCATAAAACTCAGCCATTCACACAACTCCTTGTAAATGAGTCAGAGGGTCCAGTTCTTCCCTCTTTCCACTAATCCAGATCAGGTACAGCTGCATCAGGTTCCCTATGATTATGCTGTTATAGAATTTAGGTAATTTAAGGAAGTCCTAAAGTTCTGTCTCACCTAGCTGCCACACATAATGGAAAATACCACATTACATGCTGGCGAGTCTTCCCTTCAGACTGGAGACTGATTCATCCTCAGCTGGCTCACAGAGGATGAAGTCTTTGTGAAATAACAGAAGAGACCCACAGGGCTGAAAACAGCCTCCTCCCAACAAGGGCAACCCCTGAGTTGAAGTTGGTATACAAATCCCAGACCATCTCATCCTGCATGTGCGCATGGCACAAAACCACTCCGGGTATCTTTTATCTAGAAGACCAACGCTGTCCCTTGCTTAGCTCCTTTAACAATCCCACTCCCTTTTTCCTGCCTGAATGGTGAGAGGAAAAGCAAAAAGCAATGAGAATGTGGTAAATCACAAGAAAATAATTTTTTGCACACATTCACACTCTGTCCAAGATTAACTGCTTCCTCAGAATTTCAGGTGCAGTACCCCTTCTCCAAGTTAAATAAACTGGTACGTATTGCTTCCATACTGTCATTTCACTTCAGAAATATTCTTTTATGCTTTTGAATTGGGGAAAGCTGATCTATACTGAGATAATTTACTATCGGTTATATCCCATTGGAAAAGGCTCTTCTGTAAACAAACACTGCCTATTGTTTTCTCTCCAGACAAAAATCAAACTTCTGCCTGTTGAAAGCTTACTTCTTGAAGGAGCCCTGATGAAAGTTTTCATCATACCCGCAATCTTTGAAGAACATTTATTTCAACTAAAAAGGACAAACCCTCCTACTCCAGTGCAGCTGGCTATGACATATTTTCATGACTTGGAAATAGCCTCGTGTTCCACAGATTTCTCTGTAATTTCTTATAGTCTTTGCTCTTAATCATTACAAGAGATCAGGAGGTGCCACCTTTAATTAACTGTTAAGTTTATGGTTTTCATTTTGAGGTATTTGAAAATGTCAGAGAACTACTGTTTTAATATTCTGTTTATTTTCAGACCAGCACAGTTTACTAAGAAATATAAACATTGTAATTTATTACAAGTAACATTGTTGTGTGGGGGTTTTGCCCATGATAAAGTACCCCAAACATAACTATCATCTAACAGTTTACGCTTTTGTCTTAAAAAGAGGTGTTTTTGTGCAAAGTCGATGCTGAATGACTGTTGGAGGTCCTAGGATAGTGATTCAAATCATTAATGGGATTATGTTTCAAAGATTATAATAACATATTGAAGTATTCATTAATATATCCACTCATGAGATTTACAGACAATTCTACAGAACACCAATTTATTTTTTTTTCCACTCAGAGAGAGCATTGATCCTTCCTATCATGCTACTTAATAGTTCTATAACCAATCAAGGGAGTCCAGTTGGGCAGGATCAAAGCTTTATTGACTTGAAGGTATTTATATCCCAGTACCTGAGTCAGAGCACCAAGAATTCCCACAAACCATGTGTGGCATCCACCCACCACAGCTTTCATGGTTATAACTGGGTAGGTGGGTAATTATGCTGACATAGAGACATCTGACCTCCTGTTAGTGTAGATTCTCCCACAAAACAAAACAAAACAAACAAAACCAAACCAAAACAAAACAAAAAAACCACCAACCAACCAACCAAACAAACAAACAAAAACCCTTCTCATATTAAAGGTGGAATATGACAGAACACCAAACCTCAAAATTCACGAGCTTCCCTAGCAGCTTCTTTTATAATCCATGTTCCAGATGTTCTAAAAGATCAAATGTTACTGTCATAAAAAAAACTATATGAAAGAGAATCTATGCTACTTTTAAGTCTCTAGGCTATTTGATGACAGAAGAGGTACCTTGTTAGAGTGGAGAGGCTTTGCTTGAAAAGGTATAACCATAAAAGCATTAAAGTAAGTATCAGATGTCTTGATGGGCCCAAGTTGAAAACACAAATGCAGGAGGTGCAAAAAAACCTGATTTTGAGGTCTCTTTTGTTTGGAAACATCCTCTTCCAAAGCTGTGCCATGCAAATTACATATGCGGCTTTGTGGGCAGATCTCAGCTGTGTATTTTTACACACTGTTAAATACGAACGCTCACGCATTAGTAAATCTACTTGCAAATGCATTTCAGAAACATTGTTAATTTTTTCTCCCTCTGTATCTCCACGTAGAAAGAATCCCCAAACACGAATACCTGCCAGTGAAAAACAACTGTGACTGTTAGAACTTGCAAGTGCTTCAATAATCCACATTTATTAGAAAGTGACAGCAAACAAATTGCACCTTCTACAACCTTAGGAACAGATTTGCTTTATCTCACATAGATACCAGCTTAGAGCGGATGGTCCACACACCTCTGCGACTGCCCTAGCATTCGATACATGCTTTACTTCAGATGAGGGGCAAGACCCAAATGACACTGTCACAAGAATCAATTTACACTTCACTCTTCTGTTGACTTCAGTGACAGTATCAGGTACAAAACAACACCGGACCAGACACAGATACTCATTTTCCATTTATGAGTAACCAGAATGAAACTTCATTCATATTGGATTTAAGTCAGTAGAAAATAGCCTCTCCAGTTGTCCAGCCATTGAATCCTCAAAGAACTTCTGGCTTGTAGGTCAATGGTACTAAGCCAAATTGTACAATTGCAACTTGCCCGATTACCTTAAATAGCAGTTCATGAGAATGATCAGAATGATGATGATTGTCAGGTAGGGTAGAAGGGCACAGCTCAGGGACTGTGAGCAAGTACAAGCACTAAAGCATTAGCGAAGCAGCAGATTCTTCTCTCAATGACCTAATGACCCGAGGAGACTCTGCTGTGGTATGAGAAAAGAAGTCCAAACCAGAAATTAATTCTCCTCACTCAAAAGCAGCAATTAAAGTGAAAAACAACACTTCTGTCATAGGCGGCCAGTCCCAGCACAGTCAGAGAAAAAAAAAGCACTCCAACACCCCATGTGATTAATACCTTTGCAGCAGGTTGATCTCAGTCAGCGAGTATATTCCATTGTGGTGAGAATAAGCAGTATAGCAAATTTCACCTGTCCCACAGAAGACATTTCCAATAAGAGGCAGTTGCAAAAACCAGTGACTCTACACAGATTCTGCCCAGCAATTTGTGTAATTGCTTGCTGAGCAGATGAAATTATTTTGCTTGTCTTCTCTGAGTCACCAAGCCAATCCCTACCATCCTCTGGAGCTCACTTGGCTAGATCATTATGTCCTGATCCTATAATCAAACCTATGAAGGAAAAAAAATGGACTGTCCTTGGGATCAAGGAAGATCAAGGCTATAGTATAAGGGTGGGGCAAACCTGAAAGTGCCTATTATAGGAAGAGCTGTTAATGATGCCTCATATTTAGGTCATCTTAGGCTTTGTCTTGCATATCCAACATGAAAATGATGGCTTACATCTTTCATTCATGCTCACTTACTTTTAAAGTAAGAAAAAGTAGAAATCTTCTAAGACACTAAATGTCCAAACTTGCAAGTCACATCTGTTACTGACTCCACGCCACACTTCGGTTAAGTGCTGAGATTCAGAGAATCCCTTGGGCTTGCTCTTAAAATTTGTCTACATCACAAGCAGAAACTTACACAGGGAAAGAGGGACTTTGGAAACTGGGACAGACAAGGATTTCTGCTGGACTTTTTATCTTCCCAAGCTGTATCTTCTGTGGCCAGAAGATAAATTTATATTCATTTATTTCGTGAGGGAAAAAAAAAAAAAAAAAAAAAAAAAAAAAAAAAAAAAAAAAGTACTGTTTAAATAAAATAGCTTTTCTCTCAGAACAACATGACAGGCTGTACCCCCTCAAAACATGACACGCGTATCAGGAGTAAGGGCCCTTAGAGCTGTAACACCCTGTATAATTCCTGCCTAGCTACAGTCCGCTTAACAGTTCATAGGCCTCCACAGTGCGAAGAGCTGCAGCTGCGAAGTTTCTGGGAGAAGCAAACCCACCGCATTTTGCTCAGCGCTCTAGAAGCCCTCGGGGCAACCATTAAACCAAACAGCCACCGCCTATAACACCCCGAGAACACCTCTCCCTGGCAGGCCGGACCGCGCTGCCGCCCCTAATGCCCCCACATCCGGCATTCCGCCCCTGCCCCGTAACCCCGCCCCTCCTGCCGCGGAGGTCGCGCAGCCGCCAGGGAAAGAAAGGGCGGGCAGGGCCTGGCCGGCGCTGTGCGCGCTCTCGGTACGTTGCTCCGCCTCCCTCGGCAAGCACCGAGGAGGAGCCTCCGCCCGTCACCCCGCCCCGCGCGCTCTCTTGCCCTGGCGCGCGCTTGTCCGCGCAGCCGTTGGGGGCGCGGCCGGCAGCAGGGCCGCGCGAAAGCCCGGCGGGCGGTGAGGCGAGGCCAGGCCGGGCCGGGAGAGGTGAAGTGAAGTGAAGCGAAGCGCAGCGGGCGCCGCGGCGGCGAGAGCCCTGCGGGAGAAAGGGCGCGGTGCAGCGCAGTTCCCGCGCTTCTTCCGCGCTCTGCTGCCTGCTGAGCGACGGGGACGGGTGAGCCGCAACTGTCCGCGACCGGCGGGGCGATGTGGGGGTTTGTGCCCCTGGTGGAGCTGCCTCCCGCTCCTGGCTGAGGGTTGGCTGCCTGGCACCCGGGTGGTAAACAAATGGCGGCCCGGCGGGGACGAGATCCCGGGGTCGTGGCGGGGCGGGGTCGGCCAGGGCCCAGCGCCGGCTCGGTCGCGGCTCCCCGTCGTCCCTGACAGGTCCCGGCCGGGAGGCGGGGTCAGCGCGTCCCACAGCCAGGAGCTGCAGGAGGCCCCCGGGGGCTTGGTGTGCGTGCTTCGCCGGTGTCCCCTCCTCTCCGCCCGCCCCCCGGCTCCCGCAGGGCCCAAAGTGCTGAGTGTCTGCCAGTGGTAACGTGCCATGTAGGGTGGCCGCTGGCCGCCCCGCCCCCGTGCCTGGCCCCCTCTGCGGGCCCGCGGCCGTCGGGAGCGGGTGGCGGCAGTGGCGGAGCGAGCCCTGCCGCTGCCGCTTCCTCTTACCCCGCGGTGCTGCCAGCGCTATCCGGGGTGTCGCGATAGCACGTGGGAAGGTGTAGGTTGGGAACTGCCTGGTGCCGTCGAGAGTGCAATCGTAGAGTCTCCTTCCTTTCTGCATGGAAGGAGAGGGAAAGAGAGCAAATAATCCAGAGGTATTGCCGAAATCCTTCCCTAATCCCCCGTGTTCGTGTATTTCGAGTAGCTGTGCTCAGATCACGTGATACGTGGTGTTTAGTCTCCTCGCAATTCCTTTTTTGATGGCTATTTTGGATGTGCATTGGAACCGTTTTTTTCTCCTTTTTGAAGGTAAAGAAGGTTGCGGTGTTGTACTCCTGTAAACCCACAGGTTGGCAGTCAGGAGTGTATAGGGAGATGACAGCAGCTTGTTGAACGGCACACACCTTGAAACAGTTGTGTGGCCTCACTTCCAAAAGTTCTAGTGCCACTGTTGTTTGCAGCCGGTCTTCCGAATTCTCCGGGGGGGGCGAACCAAACCAAACCGTGGGCCAGATTCTTTTGTTTTGCGAAGCTCTACTCGGACTTGGTTGAGGAGTTTTACATAATACTTGTTTCATTTTTTCTAGTTACATTGTTAATATGCCAAAATAAGTGTGTGTTAGCATACTAATCCGAAACTGGGCCTGTGCTGCTGTAGCAACAGTATCACCTTGCTCGTGCTATTAGGCAAGAGATCTCCTGCTGCTTTCTCTGGAATTGGTGTGTAGCACTTGATGGTTAAGTCCTTTCCTTGGACAGCTGCTGCCTTGTGCTGCTTGTTAATGTCATACACCTTAGCTTCTACTGTGATCTGGGGGGGTTAAGGTCTATGCACCCCTGCTGATGAGCATGTTACACTTATTTATGATCTTCCCCTCCCCTGGAAATACAAAGATGTTATTAAAAGAACTTGGTTGGTAAGCGCATGTAATACCTGGAAGACTGAAAAATACAATGGCAACTTTAATCTGTCTTTGATTCTGTATGTGTGTAAATATCTGTGTGTAATCTCTCCGTACTGGTTGAGTTTCAACCAGAGAAGAAATAGATTCAGAGGGTGAATTAGGGTTGTATTGCAATCTGAGACTTTTTGTGGGGTCTCTGTCTCATTCTGTTTCCAAGTTAGAAGGTGTTAAAGAACAGGAGAACCCCAGCAGGATGGACAAACACTATGCAAAAACAGTGGTTTTATTTTGCTTATTGAATGTTCTTTCTTTTGCACTGAATTCTTATTTTATTCAATTAATTTTGTAAATTTGGATTATATTTCCCTCGTCTCCTACTTTGATATTAGAAATCTAATGGGCTGATTTTAACTAGGAATATCTGGTTGGAAACTTTCTAGGCAAGATTTCTGCACAGTTTTGGACAAGCAGGTTTTTTACTTTGGTCCTAAAGAGTGTCTTGTGCCTTTGTGAAGAATAAAGCACATGGCTATTAGTCTTTAAGTGAGCTCCTGTAGCTGCGGTGGATTTCAGCATTGTAACAGACCTACACTTTGTGTTCAATCGAACCAAAGTCAACAAGTAAAATTTCCATCATTGATAAACTTATTTCTTTGGTGAGCTATGTCTGAAATGAGGCAAATGCTGTTTGCCTCTAGTAATGAGATCCAGTGGAATAAAGATGGGATTAGGGAATCATTTCTCTAGTGATCATCATACTAGTGACAATTCTATTTCAGTTTTCTTATCTGTAAAATAGAGTATTTGTTGGTGAGGTGGCTAGTTTGTGTAAGGACTAAGTATTCCTCAATGGACCATAAAAAAAGCAGTTACATTATTGAGGGTTACCGAGGAATCCTATGTGAGCTGTCCTGTTTGGGTACTATGTAGCTTCAATATTAAATGAAGGAAAAAGATAGAAAAATCTTATAAACTGGTCTAGAAGAGGCCAAGAGAGCTAAAATCTCAGGGAAGCTCTAGATTCTGTCTCACTTTGCAAGCCACTGTTTTTAATAGTTTCTGAGGTGACATGTGATGTCTGGTTTTAATTTTATTGTAATCTGTTAATGTTACTTGAAGCTACAATACCCTGCAAATTCTTACTTTGTAGAGCACCTGAGTAGACTGTGCTGTTGTTTACCGAATGCCAAACAATGATCTAAGCTCTTAATGTGAAATCATGATGAAAACCTGATAGATTTTTAAGGCATGAGAACAAGAGCCACAGTGAGATAAAATTCTAATTGGCATAGTTACGGCTCTTCATATAAAATTTAAGGTAGTTGTTCAGGCTGGTCATTGAATAATGATACCTGACTCACACTTGGTAACACAGATGCTGGAAGGTGGGTGGTGTTTAGTCTGTTGAAGTTTAAGTTTTGTGTATTTGTCTATTTAGAAGCATCTCTAGCAGAAACTGTAGTTTTTTCAAAAGTCCTGTGTGACAGAGAAATTTTTTGGAGTGATAGATTGATTGCAAATACGATCTTTTTAGGAGCGTGCTTTATTGACATAGCTGTAACACTCTTACAAAACCTTGTTCTGCTGAGTCACTATTGTCATCAGCTATGGAATGTGTTTGGATGGGAGTGTGCATCTGGAGTCTTTGGGGAAAAAGTAATAGCACCAAGCCTGTTGACATTTGGAAAAGGCAGTCTAAATGGTATTAGAAAACAGAAGATGATGACTCATTGTACATCCTAAAACCCTGCGCAAACTTGTAGTGCAGATCTCTCTGTTTTCCAGTTCTTCATTCAAGTTAAAAACATATTGAAAGGGCTGGTACAACATGATAATTACGAGATGTATTTCCAGTTTCCTCTCATCAACTATTTGAGATAGGTGAGTTTTTGTTCAGAAAATAATTTTCTTCTTCTGCATTTAATTTTTAAAAATATTTTAAGACAAACTTCAACTTTTCTACTTTAGTATTATCAGATGCAGTATGGGGGGTATGTTAAATTTTTTGTGTGTACTATCTATTTTTGCTGTACAGTGGTCAGGCCATCTACTAACAAGGCTGTATATTAATAGAAAAAAATAACTTTGTATGTACAGAGCACATTGTATCTGCATTTCAGTCAGAGATCTTGGAGTGAAGTTGTATTCATGTTCTAGTTACTGTAAAAGTTGTTTTCTTATTGCCATGGGAACTGGTTAAACTTTTGTAGTAACAACTGAAACACTATATTAAAATTATTTTTGGCCTGATCTCTGTAAATATGCAGAGGTCAGAAATTCTGCAGCAACACATATGAATTAAAATGTTATGTATGAAGAAGGATTTATTTTTAGTTTCTTTTGGGTGGCTAAAACTACCTACTGTATGCAGTACTGTTTGAGTGCATTACTTTTTTTTTTTTTTTTTTTTTTCCCAGTAGTTCTGTTACTGATTTCTGAGAAATGGCTTAATTTATTTCCTGTTTTTCTGAGGAATTTGTGAGAGAATATCTGGGGAAAAGGTTATCATTTTCCCTTTAGGTAGGTCATCTTGGTTCCATTTCTGTTATATTTTGGTGATAATCCATCGGTATAAGCACATAGAAGAAGCAGCTTGTTATAGTAAAGAGCTTTTTTTTAATATTAAGTAACTGCTTGTCACTCAGTTCTCATGTCTGAAGACTGAAGCTGGACAAATTTTAATTAGACTAAAATGTGGTTTGTAAGAGAATCAAACTTTAAATTTGTTTATATTTTTTAGTTCTCCAGCTCTTGCTATCTTGAATTAAAGTTTGGTTTGATGTTTTTTTTTGTTTGGTGTTTTTTTGTTTTGTGTGTTGTTTTGGTTTTGTATTTTTCTTAAGTGGTTCCTGGTGGGCCAAACCAAAGAATTACCTGAAGTAGGTCAAAATAGTAACTTTTAATAATCTCTTCTAGCCTTAAATATAAAGGGATAACAATCTAGTGTGACTAACAGCTAGCAATAAGCTAAAATGACTTGCATTGCACTTGCAAAGTCTGTTAAAAACTTGTTTATTTTTCCACAAAACCTGAAAAATATTTCAACATTTCTAGCTCCAGATAGTGTAAGCACATGACTTTTTCAGAGGATTATACATATGGAAAGCAATCTGTACACTTGAAACTTTACTTCTGATCTCATTTCTTGGAGAGTCCTCAGCAATCAAGGAATTGCTCTGGGTTCAAGTTCAGAAGTGCTTTACGCATGAAATCTACTGGCTCTTTAGCTGATTCTGCCCTGGCACCATCTCAACAGGTAGAGTGCTTTTGTGCCTGAGCCATGCAACAAGTGTAGCTGCTCCTGGTGTGGTTGTCCTGTGTCAGTGTGTGGCACACTGAGGCCTCTGGGTTTTTTCTTTGGGGACTGTGTCTAGGAGACAAGAATGCATGGCAGATCTGTCACAAAAGTACTCTAAGGAAAACACCTGGTAGTTTGTTTTTTAACACTCGTGTTGTTTAATAGTGATGTAAGAAAGTGTTCTGTCATTCCATCAGACCTTTTGTTCTAAAATGGAACAAAGCCAGACATGGGGCATCAGTGGAGGGTCCACTTCAGTCAAAGCAATGTTTTGCTTTGGGTCATTTTCTCCTTGAGTTCTTTTTTTTCTTTTTTTTTTTTTTTTCCTGCAGTGATTTGGGAGGAAATATTTCACTGAATTCTCTGAATAGGAGGAAGATGGTCTGCTACTAGTGAGAAAGGTACTTTCTTTTGAGAAACAATGTGTTTCTCGAAAGAATGCAAAATATGGGTTGGCTTCCTTAATAGGATGTTTGGGAGAAGAGCAGGCATGGAAAAGCTCTTCTTTATAGGGTTAATTTAAAATATTTACACTTCCTTGTAATGCTAATGCTCACTATTTTTGCTGTAGTTACAAGTTTCTTTTTGTTTTGTTCTGGTTAGGTTTTGAGGTAGAGGGATAACTTTAATGTATGCTTCAAAAAGCAGTTAGTACATACTCCTTTGATGCTAGATCAATAAAACTCAAATCTTTTCAGAACTATGTATCCTCCTGAGGTGTCTTTCTTGCAATATGAAGCCATGTTTTGAGCCTGACTTTTTTTTCTACCTCTTTTGTGTAATACGTGTAAATTGCTGTAGACTACAATGATAGTTAGAAGTAGCATAGCACTTGTACAGTAGTTTGGGCTTTAGTAATTGTAGCTCTTCAGTGTGTTCAGTGATTAACAAAAACATAATGTGGACTCATTCTAGTATGTCCAGTATGTGCAGTCAGTACCAGGCAGGGAAGATGCTCTTGTCTTTGTTGTGGATTAATTTATGTTTGAGAACTTGTCTATTCAATTGTTTTGAATATAGTTTTAACTTCTTTGATCTGCCTAGTTGTAACAGAATCCAGGGTTGCCCTGATGAACTTGGATAGGTCTGATGTAAGCTAGTTTGAAGACATACAAAGCTTCATGAAGCTCCTGTCAGGAACTTCTCTGTCAAATCAGAAAAAATTGTATAAAAAAGGATCACTTGCCTACTATGTAAGATATTAAAATATGGCCACAGGTACTACTCTATTACCTGTGGAACTGAAAGACATACCTTTACATCTGTCACCTATTAGTCACATTGTTTCATGTTAACAACTAGCAGCATGTAATGTTTGTTCTTTTTAAATTTACCATTTTTAAAGAGTAGTTGGAAATTAATGTATCATTCGATTAATTTGCCATTATGTCCCTGTTTCCTGGCATCCCAATGCTATGGAGAGACATTTAAGCAGGATTTGAGTACCCAGCTCCCTAATATGAGGACAATGGCTGCACTGGTGTTGGAGAAGCCTCGAGATGGGGCTGACTTTGTGGAGTCTTGAGCAGAGTTAGAGGATCCTTAAGCAGGGATGGCAACTAGTGGTGGCACTTAGTATTCTTCAGTTGAAATGGTGTCAAAGACATCTTTCTGAACCTCTAGTTCATGTTTTTAATTGGTTATTTGAAAACTGATAAATCAAAGACCACCTCAAATCAATCAACCCAAACACCATCACACCCAAACTTAAAAATGGAGCATAACATAGAAAGTTAATGTGGCCATACTATTGTAGTAATAGACTGAGGCGTTCGTTTTTAGATAGAAAAATTGTTACAGTTTTTGTGAAGGATATGGTTGACAAGACAAGAAAAGCTCACCTTCCAGAAGTCTGCAAAGCTTGTTTAAACAATTGATAGTTAGACCTGTTAGTCAATGTGAATGATTGTTATTCTCCTTTGCATTGTAGGATATAGAAAAATAAAATAGCTTGTTCAATAATTATTCATAGTACTGCCAGTTCTATTTTGGCAGAATATTCTAAAGTGCTCTTACTTGTTTTTTGTTTGGTTTTTTTTTTGTTTGGTTGGTTGGGTTTTTTTTTAATACTGTCTAACTCTTGCCCTTTTTTTTCTTAACCTTTTTTTTTTTTTTTAAACCACCTATCACTTAAATCCTCACTTGGCCATTTCCTCTCTGAAAGTTTCTGAATCTTACCAAACTTGTTAGCCACTCTTTCAGCCAGATCCAGGCAAAAGACGAAAAATTCAGAAATATGACAGTCTCTTCTACAATCTCCAAACCAGAAGGGATTTTTTTTTTAGAATGGTTTGCATACATTTGTCTGCTTGTGGGTGGATTTGTATGCTTCTGGGAGTTTAAACCTGTAGTACTTCTTGTGTCTCTCTATTCTTCTACTTCCTTGAACCAGTAATTTAAGAAACTGTTGGCTTATTTAGACGAATTTGAAAGAGGGAAAGAGTCTCAAAGATAGTTGAGCTTTATAGGTTTGGTGAATAAGAGGTGTCTGAGTAATGGAGGGTTCCAATAGCAGTAATAGTTGCTGTGATTTTTCTATCTTATTGGCACCAAAGAATTCATGTAAGGGAGAGTAAGCAAGCAGGCTTTGGTTTGATAATCCTAAGTGCAACTCCTTATGCTTTGTGGTGTAGAAGAAAGTGAAAGCTCTGACTTGGAGCTGAAGTATTGTGACTGAAACCCTTATAATGCTATTTTAATGTTTGTGTTACAACAGCAACTGAAAATCATGTGGCTGTAGCAGCTGGAATTTTAATCCTTTTAATTATGACAGATTTTCAAAGCATGTTCTGGCTGATTTGGTCAGCTGACTGTATAGTATGTACAATAACATCAAGTGATTGCACAGATTCTGAGAGCAGTGGTCACCTCACTGGAACGGGATGTATTTTTAGTTTTCTCTGCTAGTAACAGTCAAGTGTGTGTACTTAAGCATCTCATATGAACTGTAGCTGATACTACACTATCAGAAAAGGACAGCTGTTTGTTCTTGCTATAGTCATTGATCTGACATTCTTTATCTTCTCACCAAATTGTGGCAAGGAAAACACTGGGGTATAAAACTATAAATATTATTGGTACATGTTTTAATGACAGATATTTTTCTCAAGTCAGCAATGACACTCCTTGCCAGCCCTTTCAGTTTTCTGTATCGGAGGAAATGAAAGCAGTTTATTACCTCCAACAAGAATTTTCTTTATCTCCCATTTACTGAACAGGTTGGTTTGTTTGGGTTTTTTTTTTTTCCTTTAGAGGGCAATGTTTGGGAAGAGGGTGTTTCTTGTTCTCAGTGTAATACTAGTGATATATTGGTTATGGTTCTTCAAAGGGAAACTGTTCATGTTGTGAATGTTCTTAATGAATCAGGGGTGGTAAATTCTGTGGTTCATGAAGTTCATTTACAAAATGGAGTGAGTGGTGTGAAGAATGTGCTAATTTGAGGTCTTAGCCACTTATTCAGCAGTTTGATAGGGTCCATTTTGTGTTGGGGTTTTTTTTGTGTTTTGTGGGGGTTTTTTTGGTTGTTTGGTTTGGTTTGGTTTTTTTGTTGGTTGGTTTGTTTTGGTTTTTTATTTGGACTTAATCTGTGATCTGATAACTGAATTATATCTAAAGCCTTAACTAGTTCAAGCAGTCCAGGAACTCATGGCTACCTGAAACAGCTGTTGAGTTTGAAGCTCAGTTATTAAAATAAAATATGCAAAAAAGGGCATTTAATAGACATAAAAGGATTTTGTAGTAGGCTATAAATAAAATGTGACATTCTGACTAAATTGTTGTTCTGAAGCAGGTGCTGTGAAGTTAAGGCTTATAAGCAGGACAGAATTTTAGTGAAAGTCCTGCTGATGGTCTACTGAGATTTTATATATTTAGTTAAGGAGCCAAACAGATATATGGCAACTAATACTAAACTTCTTAGTGACAAAAAAAATTATTTAAGGAAACTGAGAAAATAGGTTACTTCAGCTATTTAATTGATGATGTGCATAACTGCTGCTTTATGAAAAACAATTGCAAGCATCTGTTGTAGACCTAAATTAGTATCTACCTTTTGATAAAACATGGTATTTTAGTGTCTGCTCTGCCTTTCATATACTGTCTGTTGGTGATATTTGATGTTTTTACCAGGTTTTTGTCTCCTTCTTACACACTTCAAAATGTCATTTGCTTGTATGAAGTCACTAAGTTTTGATTAATATTAGTTTATGTGTGAAAGGAGTCCAGGAGCCTGAGGAAAGCCAGTATCATCATGTCATTTGGGTTTCACAATCTGACTTGTAAAGATTGAGATAGCGTGCTAGGAAGGAGGATGTTTTCCTGTCTTAGTAGAATGTTCTTCTGTGTAAGCTCACATAGGCTATTTAAAGATAGTATTTAATGATGTTGACTAACTTAGGGTATGTCTACACAACTGGTGCAGACAAACATGAGCTCAGTTTGACTGTCTTCTGAGCTATCTGCATGTGGGCCAGCTTTGGCCTAGAAGCAATAGAACAGTGCTAGCTAACACACCTGCCTTCTGTTCTGGAATTGGCTCACTTCTGTCCATCTTAAAGTCAGCAGGGCGCATAGGCTTTTGCAAACTAGGTAAACAAAACCTGTTCTACCATTGTTTAATTTTGAAACATAATAGTGGGTAATTAATTAAATTAAGCCTTACAACTACCAGACTGCTCTTTCATTGGAGCAGGACTGCATTTAGATAGATGAAGCAAGGGCTGGGCTCTGTGAGGGTTCTTGCATTATAAACTAGCAGTTGTCTTTTTCAGGGCTGTTTCCATTTTGTGCTAAGTGCTTTAGAATACACATATAAGCTAAGAGCTTCCTTTTGATCTCTGCTCACCTGTTGACTTGAGGAAAATTAGAGTTTGGTTTCAGTATTGATGCAAAGATCTGAAATTTTCTTTGGTCTAGCAGCAGGTAGGCTGCTGTATTGGGCAGAAATTACTTAGAGAGGGCTTTTCTAGAAGAACTAAAAGTATTTCAGAGAAGTCAAATAGTTTTCTGGTTTTTATTCTTTCCTGAACATGTTTCATCTCTTTGCAGTAGATGATAACTGACTTAATATGCAAATTGAAAGCAGGTTGTGTGCCAGAAAGGTTTGCTAAAATGTTTAGCATGTCAGTCAGTCACTGAGTTCAGTGACTGATGTACTTCATAGTGTATTCAAAACTCACTTGTTACTCAGTATATAAATACTAAGGTATGGTGGTAAAAATTCAGCTGTGTTTTGCCTGCTGAGTGTAGTACATGCTTCTTTGTTAGAAGTGTTCTGGAGAGTGGGTGGCTAAAATATTTGAGTTATCCAAATTACGACGGATGGGGGGATGAGGACTGATTGCTGCTTAAAGTTGGCATGAATTTCAAAGCATTAAAAGAAGACAAGCGAGTGAAGTGTCACATAGATTTCTATTTAAATACTTTAAATTATTTAAAGTGGAATATCTAAAAGGCAGTTTTGTTTCCTTTTGCCTTCAGTTTGTACAAAAAGAATAATACTAAGCAGTTTTATTTACACAGTTTAGAGTACTCTTAAATTAAGAAGCTTTAATGTATTATAAGTGAAGTGTTTGGTTTTGAAGACAATGCATGAGATCTCTTGTTAGTTTGTAGAATAAGATGAGCCATTTCTATTAACCTTAAATTCTGTAAGCATTTTATTTTTGAAGTAAATTGCTGGAGTGTGAGGAAAAGATAGAACCAAACAGTGTATTTTTGATACAGTATTTTGAGATTTGGCTCTGTGCAAGTCATTCTCTGCTATCTCTGAACTGTAATCCCTTGTGGTATTGCTTCTGAGAGGGAGCTTGTTAGAGCATAGCAGAGAGCTTGATCACTTGTGTGGGCCTACAGCTAGTGAGCAGTTCCAGGGCTTCTCAAAGTATGGTACAAAGATACAGAGTTTACTTCCTTTTTTTCTTATTTCTTTCTTTCTCTCCATACCCCAATAAAGAATTGCTTTGTGTGTGTGTGTTAATGTGTTATAATAAAATTAATTGTATCATCTATTTGGATTTTTATTGCTGTTTGGCCATGTTATGTAAAGCTGTTGTGTTACTCCTACACTTTGAACTGCTGGTATTGTAATCGGGATGGCATTAAACACATCAGCTTTTGTGGGTTGAACTGGAGGTATAGATAGGACCGTGTTGGGTAAAGTTTTATGTAAAAGTTTCCAATTAAATAAAAGGACTTACTTAATGTGTAGCATAATTGCTACCCTAGTGCAATAACTACTATAAAAGTAAGGGAGGAGCTATAGGTTACAGGTGAATCAAGAAAGAGTGAAGAGCTGTTGTCAAAGGAGTGGTGTCTGTCAGAAGTATGGAGGAGGGGAGAATGGAAAACAACAGGGGACTGAGATACATGCTGAGGGCTGCAAGTTGCCTTAAACAGAACTGCATGCAGAGGGTGTCAGAAGTATAGGTGGTAGGAAGCAGCCCAGGGAAGAGGTTGTCTCTGTTTAATTTAGAGAACTGGAGTTGAGGATGAATCTGTCTTCCTTTATTTCCTCTCCCTACTCTGCAGAGTTGTATGGTTTATAATTTTATGTAGTAGGCCACAGTCAACAAACATGCTTTGTTTTTAACTGGATCATCTGTTTGCAATGGGCAGTGATAAGGAGCTATTCTAGAGGGAAGGACTATACAACTTTTTTACCTAAATGACATATATTACACCTGGCGAATAAATGCATAGACTACATCCTGTACTGTGATACAAATGTGTATCTTCAATTTTCAGGTGAACTTTTAAGCGACATTACTTTGAGATAAAGTGTCACATACTTGTTCTCTTAAAATGGCTACTGATCAGTTGACTTTGTGTTAACATGTATCTCTTTGTATACACAGAAGTTGCAAAACTTCAAGTAATATTTAGTAAACGTTAACAGTATTGGTAATATTCTATGCTTTTGTCTCCTTTCTTTTCACTCAGAAGTGGATCTGCAGTCATGGAGGAACATCAACAACATTTACACTGTGTGAACTGTGTCAGCCGTCGCTGTATGACCAGACCAGAGCCTGGTATTTCCTGTGATTTGATTGGCTGCCCATTGGTTTGTGGAGCAGTTTTTCACTCTTGTAAAGCTGAGGAACATCGCATGCTATGTCCACTTGAAAGAGTGCCTTGTTTGAATAGTGACTTTGGATGTCCTTTCATAGTAGCCCGAAATAAAATTGCTGATCATCTAGAAGTTTGTCCTGCAAGTGTGGTATGTTGTACCATGGAATGGAATAGATGGCCAGTCAGTTATGCAGACCGAAAATCTTACGAAAATCTGAGTAAAGATGTTGATGAAGTGGAGCAGCTAGATATGGCTTTAGCCCTTCAAGACCAGCGCATGTTATTAGAATCACTTAAAGTAGCAACCATGATGTCAAAAGCAGGTGATCAAATACCAGAATCCAGAGAGCAAACCTCTGTGAAATCAAGTGCCCCAGATACAGTACATTCAAATGGATTGATGCCTGTAGATGAAGAGTCCTATGGTGCACTGTACCAAGCTACTGTAGAAACAACGAGGAGTTTGGCTGCTGCTCTGGATATCCTGAACACTGCTACAAGGGACATTAATATGTTAAATTCAAGGCTCTGCATTTCACCACATGAAATGAAAGAAGATAGCGAGATTAAAGAACAAGCTTCTAATGGCAATATTCAGGATAAAAAGTCTGACCATGAATATCCAGATGAAGATAACATAGGAGCAGTTGGGGGAATTAACTTTGATAGCCTTAGTCAAAATCCCCAGATGGAGCAAAATGGTTCTAGGGATATTTGTTACGATGTAGTGGGGGAACATGACTTAAATCTAAACCTCAGTAACTCCTCACTCTTGTGTAATGGCTTTCATGTAGAAAATGAATGTTCAAAGGTGTTGGACCAGAATGAAGACCATGGTGCATCTAATTCAAAGCCATCCAGTGTAGCAAATGGTGAATGTACTGCATCTCATGATGATGAAGCGTTACAGTCTTGCAGCTCCTTCCCTGTAACAGCACAACTTAAAGAAGTAGTATCAGCTGATCACTTAGTTAATGGCAATGTTAATTATGTGCTGCTTCCCCATAATGCTAACAAAGAAGAAATGTTAGAGAGACAGGTAGAGCAAGAAAGATTGAGAAACGTAGATGCGTTTTCACTTTTATGGCATCAGTCGTACAAATTCCTTGTTAACCGCTATTGGCTTACACCAACAGAAGACAAAGCTGTTGATACATCGGATTTGGAAATAACAGAAGATCCTATGGGTCTTCAGGGGATTGACCTAATCACTGCAGCTTTGTTGTTTTGCCTAGGAGACTCTCCTGGACGTAGGGGGATATCAGAAAGTCGCACTGTCGATGTGTATCGTGTTGACTTCGGGACCCAAACATTTTCTCTTCCATCAGCTATATTGGCCACAAATACAATGGTGGGGGAGATAGCTTCAGCTTCTGCGTGTGATCATGCCAACCCACAGCTCTCAAATCCAAGTCCGTTCCAGACCCTTGGACTGGATTTGGTATTGGAATATGTGGCTAGATACCAAACAAAACAGCGTTCAATGTTTACATTTGTTTGTGGACAGTTGTTTAGGAGGAATGAATTTTCATCACATTTTAAGAATGTGCATGGTGACATTCATGCTGGCCTTAATGGCTGGATGGAGCAGAGGTGTCCTTTGGCATATTATGGGTGCACGTATTCTCAACGAAGGTTTTGTCCTTCAACACAAGGGGCAAAAATTATTCATGACCGCCACTTACGGTCATTTGGAGTTCAGCCTTGTATATCCACAGTATTAGTAGAACCAGCAAAAAGCTGCTTAATTGGACTACATAATGACCATCTGAGTAGTCTACCTTTTGAGGTCCTGCAGCACATTGCCAGTTTTCTGGATGGCTTTAGTTTATGTCAGCTATCAAGAGTGTCACGTTTAATGAGAGATGTGTGTGGAAGTCTGCTTCAAGCACGTGGAATGGTGATACTGCTCTGGGAGAAGAGAAAGTACCCAGATGGAAGTTCTTCTTGGCAGATAAAAGAAAAAGTAAGTTGTTGGGTTTTTCAAAGGTGAAAGGGAAAGTATTATAGTGGTTTTTTTCAGTCTTCTCTACACTTGAAGAAGCAGAAGTTGAAGTAGTGTCTATCTAGTTTCTACTTGATGTAAATAAATAAACCTCTGTTTTTCCCAAGATTTTAAAATCTTAAATAATTGCTTCATGATTTTGTGTAATATCACTATTTCATAAAGTAGGGAAGTTGCCTACAAAGTTTGTTTTTCTTGCCTTTATACTGTTTACAGCAATTTTATTTTTTGCTAACCTATTGTGAACATCTCCATTGCTATGCTATTGAATGTAAAGTAATGTAAGTAACTCTTAAAACCTTTGAGTGACCTTTTTATAGTACAGTTTTCATCATCACCCTCTCCCCCCCACCCCTCCAAACTGCAGAGTATCTGCAGCAATCATTAGAAATTGAAGAAGTTGATTATTTCAGAAATGGATCATTGTGACTGGCCATGAATACTTCATCATTTAACTTCTGATTGCATCTCCTTTGTTGATGCAAAAGTATGGCCTGTCTTTTTTCCCACTGTTCAGAGTTGACTTGGAATCTGAATCAGCCTGGGACTGACTATACAAAATTCAGCACTGTATGTTTTTGTCATGTTGATTTTTAGTATGATTTACAGTAGATGTAAAACATTGCTTGAAAGTAAAGCACAAACAATTTCCTGCTCTGAGTTCAGGTGTCTTAAAACACTTTGAGCCTAAGTGCAACTTATTTTCTAGGTTTGGCGCTTCAGTACAGCCTTCTGTACTGTGAATGAGTGGAAGTTTGCTGACATCGTAAGCATGGCTGACCACTTGAAGAAATGTAGCTATAATGCTGTGGAGAGAAGAGAGGAGGCTGTTCCCCTGCCATGTATGTGTGTAACACGAGAACTCACTAAAGAAGGACGTTCGCTGCGCTCTGTTTTGAAACCAGTACTTTAAATATTGCAACCACTCCAATTGCACATACACTCAAGCACCTGATATAACCTCGGTAATATTACATGACACTTTATTAATGTACTAAAGATACTTTCTAGCTAAATCTACTCTGTCACTGTGTATATAAGGTTTGAAGTGACATTTATTTTTTATAATACTGTTTAGCTGGAAAGCAGTGAAAGTTGCCTTAATGTCTGAAAAATTCGGAACTTGCTGGACAGGGTAGTTTTATCTAACTTATATAATTTAAGAACAAAATCCCAAGGTGTGTATTCTGATTCACTGGTGTCCATGTTGTTGTTGACTGATAAAATTTCAAAAACAGTCTCCAAATGGTATGCACATTTAGATGGGAAACACTGACCTGTATTGAGACAAAATCCTGACCAAATGAACTTTCTGTATTTGGTCGATTTTTTTCTTTTTTTCTTTTTTTCTTTTTTCTTTTTTTTTTTTAACAAATAATAATCCAAATATTTGAATGATAAGCAAGAATTCAAGACTTTGTAGTAGATGTCTCAAACAGCTTTTAAGCACATCTTGTCTCATGAAATCAGTGTTTTAGTGCTCTTCCTGGTAAACAGGTGATCTCGGATCAGCTTTTTTTTTTTTTTTTTTTTTTTAGGAATGATCTATGCCAACTCAGATTTACAGCAGATTAATTTTAAGTACAACTATATTTTGAAATGTCAACAACGATTGTTTTTTTTCTGAACTATTAACATTTCAGTTTTGGGAGCAAATCTTTCAGAGCTAAAACCATGGAATACTAGTTTTTACTTTCACACCTAAAATGACATTGGTATAAAATATTTAAAATGTTTTTCATTGTCCTGCAGTTGGCTGAGGGTGAAATTGCTTGAGCAGTCAGAATGTCAAAGTATGTGATGAGCAGTTATGGATTTATAATGCAGCTAATGAAAGGGCTTTACCTGTTCTATGGTATTGTGAGATTTATTGTCTCCTTTTCTGTTAATTTGTCTATAAAAATGCTGCTTTTTTGAGGAGCATTTTAAATTACCGGTATGTATAGCAAATGTATCATCTTCATAAGATGAGACATGATTTGTTAATTGCATAAGGCATATCAGAAATGTATGTTCAACTACATCTGTTAAAACAACTCAAATTTGCTTCCAGTCTTCCATAATAAAAGATCTTACAAAGCATTTGTGAACAGAGAATACACAATATGAAAAATGGCCTGGTATAGGACAACTGTAATAACTTGAACTGACTTTCCAACTGGTTTGTGTTAATGTTGGTGTCTACCCTGTTGCACTTAGCAACTGTGCCTCAAAGCTAAAACAGAAACAAAACAGAGCTTGGAACAAAGAAATACAGTATGTATTTCCATTATAGGGAAAAAAAAAAATTATTAAGGAGGAGATGTTTACAAAAATGGCTAAGTTTATTACTCCTAGTTTCTGTACTGGACACTTGTTTATGGCTAGTCTGACTGCAGTTCACAACTTTGGTATCTGTGCATTTACCATTCTGGGTCTGGTCCAACTAAACATTTACTGCCTTTTTCTATCCAGAGTACTTACAGGTGCCCAGGAAAAAAAAAAAAAAATCTAATTCTTCAGTGCCATGAGTTGAAATTACAAAAGCTTGAACAGGAGTTCTGTCTGGATCTTCAAACTACATGTTCTCTTTCCACACTTTCTCTTTTTTAATTTGGAGAGGAATAAAGGTGTAAACCCTCTACAGAAGTTAGCAATATTTGTAGTAATTCTTATCCGTTACCAGAGTTATCTGGAAAGGAGAATCTAGATTCATATACAAATCTGACTATACCAACTTGGATCACTTAGTGATTTTAAACACCCCCTGCACCTGTTCTCTGAATGCATTGAAATGCTCATTACCTACAAATTCTTCAGTTCAAGGCAGGAAACAGACTTTCATCAGTTCTTGTCTTTTAGCTCTAATGGCTCCTTGTTGCTGCACTCCAGTGTCTAAGAGTAGTTGTGTGACTGGAAGGATCCTGAATGTTAAGGAGTTTATGGTTAAATCTACTTTAAAATATTTGTATTGGGTTACTGGTATTTTTTTAGTTGGCAATGTGGTGGTTTTGGTACTTGGCATTCTTTGTAACTACCCAGAACCCTGATAAGTATGGTAGGCAGAGACATGTCTCAGTTTCCTGGAAAAAGAAGGTGTTCAGTTAGAGGAGCTGGTGTTGGTAGAACCTTGCTTGTAGCACAGTGCAGATCTACATCATCAGTTGTTGATCTATTAAAATGAACTTTTTAAGTACTTGGTGTTTTTTTAAGAAATAACACTATTTCTCCAAACATGCACTTTTGTTTTCAAATGTAGATACAGTCTTTTTTTTTGTTAAATTAGTTTATTTTTTATGAGAATCCAGAGCTATTAAACTATCAATGTTGTAAACAAAATCTCTGCCTTGTAAACTGCTCCAAATGCAGGAATATAACATAGCTAGGATAAAAACTTTTTTTTTTTAAATACTGCTATGCAGTTTGTAAAACATCTGTGGTGTATAGTCAGTCCATCAAAATGTGGCTTGTTCACGTTTGCCCTTGAATTTTAAAAATGTCAAATCCCTTTCCTGGTACATCTTCCTTACAGCATATATAGAGAGCTGTTCCAGTATTTCCTTTACTTGATACCACATTGCTACTTTGTTTAAAATATTATGTTTTCAATCATTATGCAATATTTTTTTTGTGATGTCTGTTGAAATCCTAATAAAACTTTTGGAGTTTCTCTTTTAGTATGATTGTACTTTTTTAAAAGCTTATCAAAAGCCTTCTGATGTTCAAATATGGTGCTCAGTGTCTGCCTATAGGATTCCAGGAAGTACTCAAAAAATCAGGTTACATAAAGGAATTTATTTACAAACATTTAAACATTGCATAATTTGGAAGCAATTAATATGTATTCACTTTCACTTCAGTATGAAGATTGGTCATTCCTTTTTAGACTATACACACATTTCTATTGCTTTGGTCTATTATGCAGCATAGATTTCCTTCCACAAACAAAGATTTAAGTACATAACATGGAAGAGTCTTATTTTGCCTTGTAGGTTTATTTTAATTGTTTTTGCTGAATAATAAATTGGAAACATGATCTGATCAATATGATACACATGCTATCAGTTTGATGAGAAAATTTTCATTGTATTGTCTCATGAGTAAAGTTCTTTGTACAAAGTTGTCGCTTAAAATGGTACAGAAGCAAAAATTTAGGGTAGTTTTTAGATAATAGTTGTAGTTCAGACTGTTTGTCCAAAACATAAACCAAAACCTCATTAAAATAGAAAACTGCCCCTAAATTGACCTTTTGCCCTGCCATTTGCTAATATGAGTGTGATAATAGCCTTTATGAATAAAAATGTACCTATACTACATAAATCTGGTAATAAATTAATCTAAACTGTGTCAAGTAATACAGTGTGACTCATGGTTTAATTTCAGCCATTACAAAGTTGTGGCTATTTTACTTTTTAAACAGGCCACATTGGCCTGTTGTTTTTGTCTCTCTAAGTGGATTAGATATTCTGCTGTGTAAGGAAATATTTTTGTCTCACTTGAACTATCTTAATGCTTAAAACATTCTAGAGGATTTGCCTGTATGTTTTACCTTGTTTTTCTAAGAATGCTACTGCTGAAACTATATTCATGGCCTTTTACATGCTGAATGTGCTCTCCTAAAAGGAGATTAAAGTTCAGTGGAGAAATTGATACTTGCTGTAATAACAGAAAGCTGATTTTAATTCTTACAGTTAGAATGTCTGTTCAGACATCTTTGCTCATCTGAAGATGAGCAAAATCTATTGGTTCTTTACAGCACTGAAAAAAAATAGCACTTAGTACTTATAAAAAGTTATGGTATGTAAAGCAGGAACAGTTTGAAGAATGGGATTGTTCTAATGTGACTTTGCCCTGTGGTGAATATTGTTGCAGTAATCCAAACTGGAGAGGAAAATAGAATGGAGAAGTTGCCTTAAAATAACCGTGGCATCCAGTCCCAGCATAGAGACTCTTCTGAGGAACTGTGTTTGTGAGGCTGCTGGGAGTTTCTGACTTGTGAATGCTGCAGCTGTGTTTTACTGGTGATTTATCAATCTTCTCATGGTAGTGGGAGTTACACTGCTGCTACTTGAGCTCTTGTGCT
Source organism: Megaceryle maxima (assembly GCA_024605025.1). Taxonomy (NCBI): domain Eukaryota; kingdom Metazoa; phylum Chordata; class Aves; order Coraciiformes; family Cerylidae; genus Megaceryle; species Megaceryle maxima. The sequence continues at coordinate 15,389 of JANHGN010000652.1, read as the reverse complement.
TTAGTTGTTAACAGTCTCCAAGCACTGCCTGTGTTCCTGAATCAAGTGTTAGTTAAGGTGAATGCAGTCGTCTCTACTGAATGTAAGGAGTATAGGTTCTACGTGCTGGTGGTGTCAAGAGGCAAGAGTTGCTGAGAATATAGAAAAATAGGGTCCTTTGGATATGGATGATCCATCTGCTTGGTTTCTATCAGTATTTGCCAGAAAAAGGGAACAAAAATGTATCAGGGAATACAAGGAGCAGAATAAGAAGACTGGTAGCATTCACTATAGCTTGTTAAGGGCTTGGTCCTTCAGAAAATATTATTAATCATCATTAGATGCACTATGAAATGTTGGAGCAAAAGTCCCCTCCTCTGCCATTTTGACAAACCACATTCTGCAACTCGCGCAGTAGCAGGTATTCAAACTGGTTATAGCCTCAAGTAGTAGAAAGAGGTATACAAAATAAGCATGGGTGACTTTAACTGTAAAATACAGAAAAATTAAAAAAAAAGTAGAACTTCATGAGGTGTGAATTCACATAAGGCTAGATTTGTAGAATCAATCAGAAGAGTGTGATTTCCTTGAAGATATTTGAGTCTCCCAGTGCCTAGTTCCATCCTAAGCTGTGTTATTTACATATTTATTTCCTATGAATGAACTGCAGAAAAATAGTAATAGGAAAAGCTGCAATGATCATTGTAAAATTATTTCATTTTGACAGTATCATAATGTCCTATTGACCTCAGAATTTTACAATGTAAAAAAAAAATTAACATGACAAATAGATTGTAGTTCATGCTTTTAAGATTTGCCTCCTCCTACCCCCCCAGGTATGTTTTCAAGGGGAAAAAAAAAAGGTATTTTCAAGCTTATTGTAGTTTAAATGGATATAATTCTGCCAGCAAGATGAAAGTTGGGTTGCATTAGTATTTTCACGTGAACATCCCAACAAAGGGGGAGGCTGCAGAACAAAACTAATCTGATTATGTGACTGGCTAGCAAATGAACAGTCAACGACCTGGAACAAACATGTATTGGACTTCATTCAGAAGTGTTAATGTTTGATCATTATATTTGTAATCCTCTGAATATTGTGTAATCTTTAGTACTGTAATTATATAGTTGTGTTCCACATGTAGTTCTGGAAGCCTCTGCAGAAAACAGGAAATGATGTGCCCCTTAATGAGATCTAAACCTTGGCTGAGGTAAAATACAACTGTTACAAACTGTGGCAGATGTTTATGAGCATCAGCTGCCTGGAGTTTCATGTCATTGAGTGTTTCAAGAGTGGGGATGAGTGAATGCCTCGTTGCCTAAGCAAGGTGGCTTCTCAGAAAGGTGACTTCTACATGGTATCTCACTGCATGTTGGCTTTGATAAGCAGGTGAGTAGGGTGTTGTTGAATTAGCAATGAAATTGCACCTCATGTCAGTGGTTATCTATTAACGTTTTGCATTTCATGTCTTATTTCAAGTACTATTCAGGTTTCATAGGAAAAACTGCTTTCGTACTTAGCAGGGAAGTTGACTCAAAAAGCTCTAGAATGCTTAACTGTCTCTGCTCGTGAACAAAGAACAAAGGTTCTAATTCTATCTGGGGCAACAAAAACCTGCCTTATTTTTATAACTTCTTGGAGTCCTGCCCCTTGATTAAATCCATGAGAAGTTATTTGGGGTTCTGTAGGTACTTTTAAACTCATCTCGTTTGGAAAGTGAGTCATTGCAGGTGAACTCATGTTCAAGGAGTTAAGCATGCCTGCTCTCCTCCAAACTAATGAAATGGAGGCAAAAGTTTAGCAACTTGGTCTGCTTTGGTTAAGTTGAAAGGTTTCTCATCAGTGCTTACTTATGACACAGTCCCTGTGATCCTCGGTTATTGATTGTGTTCTGAGAATGGGAAGCTCTTCAGAGTTCAGTAAAGGTGCATTTATCAGCCCTTTACACCCCAGTAAAGGCCATTCTGTGGTTTTGCAGTCGTGTGGAAGGAAAGTATACTCAAGGACTCGATGTGCTGCTTCTGCATGCACACTGTTCATTATCACCAGGATAATCTGATCTTGTGTCTTCACAAGGACATATTTTTGAGTGTGTGACCATCTGCCTGTTTCTGTTGAAGCCAACAGCTTTTTTGATGGCTGTGGTTTCCATTGAATGATATTAGACAATTTGGCCTTTATGGCAGGTTCTGTTTATGCAAGGTACCTTCCCTCCCCTCAAGTAAACATTGCCCTGTGTGCATACTTCCAATCCTTCCCCAGGACATTGTCTTGCTGCTACTGAAATCAGGAGTTGACTCCACCTGATTCCCCCTAAGGTACGTGTATCCAAGACTGAGGCCTTCCTCCATTACAGTGTCAGACATACTTTATCTTGAACAGGACTGTGCTGGGTTTATGTGGCAAGTGTTTGGTACTTGGGGGCTGGAGGTGGGAACCTCTGTGGGAAGAGACTAGGGGTTGCTCCATGCTGAATAGAGTTGGTTCTAGATGGCTCTGCAAGGGACCTGATGCTAAGCACGTCAATAAAGCTGGTAGTGCCTCTGTGAAAACATTTAAGGAAGGGTAAAATCCACTGTGCAGCAGCTATGAGAGAAAAGTGACAAATGTTAGATAAACAGCCCTGCAGACACCAAAGGTCAGTGAAAAAGAAGGAGGAGGTGCTCCAGGCACCAGATCAGAGATTCCAATGCAACCTGTATTGAAGACCATGGTGACTCAAATTGTGCCTCCTCTGCCCATCTCAGAGCAGGTGGATATACCTTAAAAGAAGCTGCAGCCAGTGGAGAGTACACACAGGAGTGGGCTCCTGTAGGAGCTGTAGCCTGTGGAAAGGAGCCCACACAGGTTGCAGTGAAATCTGGTTTAGGCACCTAGAGGCCATGGGAGAGATCCCTCTCCAGATGAGAGGAAAAGCACAAGGAGGAGCAGCATGGAGGAGCTGTTAATAAATTGATCACAACCCCCATTCCCCATCCCTCTGTACCATTTGGGGGTGAAGGAGATAGGTCAGTAGTGAAATTGAGGCTAGGAATAAGAAAGGGGTGGGGTGAAATGTCTCCAGTTTTGTCTTTGTTTCTCACCATCTTACTCTGTTTTTAGCTGGCAATAAACTTAATTTTCCCCACGTAAATTATTTTTAGCCTGTGATGGTAATTGGTGAGTGATCTCCCTGTCTCAACCCACAAGGTTTTCCATCTTATTTTCTCCCTATGCTGTTGAAGAGGGGCAGTGAAGAGTGGCTGGGTGGGTGTTTGGCAGCCAGCCAAAATCAAACCCAAGGACAAAACCCATTAGAAAGCACTTCTCATTTTTTCTCTCTCTGTTTCTCAAGTGTGCTTATCTCCACTCAAAAGCACAAACTGTACGCATGTAGAAAAAGGTCTATTCTGTAGTCACTGGAAGGCTACTTGAGCTGTATTGTCCGTGTGCATATTTATGCCATTTCCAATGGGGGCTGGAAGCTGGAAGGAGCATGGAAGAGCTTGGGAGTCTGAGGTACAAAGCTGACTGTGGTGATTTGTACCATATATGAGGTAAGCAACCTGATCTAGTTGAGGATGTCCCTGCTTACTGCAGGGAGGTTGGACCAGATGACCTTTGGAGGTCCCTTCCAACTCAGGGTATTCTATGATTCTATGATGAGTTCCTGTGACTCAGCAAGATAGGTGAGCACCACCCCTACTACACGAGAGGGAAAGCCCTGACTGTATTACGAAAGTCCTAGCTCAGAATAAAAAGTATTTGGTTTTAAATTACATATGCATATGCATATGTAATGCATATGTATACATATTATGAATTAGCAACCATAACACTACTCAAAAGCTTTAGCTTCTTAATAGCCAGCTTGCTTCCTTCCTCTTACTCAACTGGTTGAACAGTTTGACCCGGGGTTTTGATCCAGAGTAGGTGTTGAAGCCTTAATTAGATTTGTCATCAGCGTTGCAGTGTTAATGATGGAGTAAAGTGGGTTGTGTGGTTTCATGTCACTCAGCAAAATCATTCAATTGGAAAGCTGTAATTCTATTTTACAAGAAAAAAAGATGGGATTTTATCAGTCTTTTCCTTCTGCTTTGGAATGAAACAATTTTTTTTTTGCTGTTTTATGTCAAGAAAGCAAGCACAATACAGATGTTCAGAGCAACAGCTGAATGGCTAGAGCATTTCATATGTGGAAGATCTAGTTTGTCTTGTCTCCAAATGACAGAAAGACCATTCAATAATAAGACACTGTTTCTCACATCCTAATCACTGAGAGCTGTTTCTGAGTTCTGTCTTGCATTCACCTTTCTCTCCTCTTAGAAGGAATGTTAAATTACTGCACTACACTAAATGCTGCCAGTATAACACAGAGAAACCTTTATGAAACAGTTGCCTTGTATATAGTTATGTTAAATAAGGTTGGATAAAACATCCATAAGTGAAATTAAATGTCATTAAGAAATCTTCGAAAAAAGGTGAAGAATATGGAATGATTTATGCCTTGACAATTAGTCAAGATAAATTTTAAACAGTCTTTAATTTTGCTCTGACCACAGGTATGGTCTCAGCAAAACTGGGTTTCAGAAGCACTGCTCTCGAGAGAGGTAGGGCACAGCCTGCCTTTGGTATATATTCTTTTTGAACTTTGTCACTCTTAATTGACAGAAGTTGGATGATCCTATTAATTACAGTAGCTCCTGAAGACAACACACAGAGTGGTTGAGTGTTCCCTGGCAGTTGTGATGTTCTAACAGAGCTCAGGGAAGACTTAATAAGTGGCCAGCTGAAGCATACTGTGCCACTCCAGATGTTGTGCAAGTACTTGATGTTTATGTGAAGATCATGTGAGAATGTTTTTCCTCAATATTTGATGCAGCCTATCAGGTTAGAGTGACTGCTTGCATCCATGGAGGTAAAATTTTAGAGTTTTGTTCAAGCTGAAATGAACCTGAGGAAAAACTGAAGAAAGTACCGAGAACATTACCAGCTACACATCATTGTCTGGGGACTCAGCCATGATAATGGAGTTACCTGCTCCCAGACACACGTGACCACACAGCTTATAATTGCAAGCTGCTGCAGTATAATGAGCTGCCCATTAATCAGATAAGACATCATAGTAGTGTTAGCAGGCATGTTATGTTTTGCAGCTGGAGCAGATTGAAAGAATTTATCTGGTAATTTACCACAGCTTAGCTAATGACACATTATCTCACAAATACTTTGAGGAATTGCTATGGGATATGCTAGGAGCCAAAATCTAGCCTGTACTGTCAGTGATCCCATCATTGCCAAATGTACTCTACCAGCATATTTACTGTCACTTCTGTTTCCTTCTGTGGCATTAAGTGCTAGTCTATTGGATTTCTGCATCAGTGTAAGTGGAATTAACACCAGCAGTAACAATTTTTTTTTTTTAAACACTGTTCAACTCTGATATTCAAGACCTTTAAAGTTGCCATTAGGCTTCAAGGGGATGTTTTGACAAACTCATCCATATTGCAACTTGGATGAGAAAAAAACCACAACTTTTTATTTATTGCTCCCTATGGATCATATAGATGTAATCACATAAAAAAAAAATTAATTGAGATGCTAAAGGTATGGCTACAGTAATTCTGTGAAATTGATACAGAGTTCATTTTATGCTTAGTTAGATCAATATATCAAAAGTGTCAGGTTTTTATTTTCTTTAATTTTATGTGGGTAGTAAAGTTTGAAAATAAAAAGATGTGCTACAGCAAAGCAAGTATTAATAAATACAGAATTATAAATGTAATACAAAGACACTCATTCTCTAGTGGTATGGACAGAAACCTTAACAGAACTTGTTAACTTGGGAACCACTGCCAGCAGCTTGTTTATCTGATTTACAGGCACTTGAGTGAAATGCTATGCCAGCTGGATTTGTTAAGTATATACAACTTTTAACAGATTTTGGAGTATTTTTGTTCTCAGAACAATCTTAAGTTTGTTAGCTACAGGGATATTCATGTTCTGGCATATGATAGCACTACTACTAAATTTAGATAAAAGAGGTGTTTGTGGGGAAATGAGTGGATCCATTTGACTTCTATGCAATTTTCAGACTGTTCTAATCCAGGTCATACTGGTTGGTCCTTAAAATGTGTCTCAATTCTAAAAGAAAGTGCTAGGTCTCCAAGTCTGAAATATGCTCTTCTAGGTGATAATGTGAAATTCATCCATCACTCTAGTCAGCTGCCAAGTAACAATTCAGTAGCTTTACCTTTTATAGTTCTCTGGTTGATGACACATCTCTAAAGAAAAAAAAAAAAGTTGTTATATTTGCAAGCATTTCTGAAAGGCAGAGAAGAATTGTGATCTTCAAAAAATTCATATAATATCCAAATTCGTAGCTGAAGTTTAATTAGCCCCTTTAAATTTTTAGCCGATTCTATGTGAACTTTAATGAAATCCACAGCGCTTTACATAAATCATGGCTGAGAGCAGCAGCAGAAAAATTACTAGCCTCTCTCTAAGTCTAGGTAGTCCAGACAGTGAACAGTTTCTTTGCACTATTCCCTTTTTTCTTAATTTATTATTTTCCTTACAATGTTCTAAAAATAATATCCCAATGGCTTTCTCCAGTTAGACTCCTAATTTTCAGTCACACTAGTTTGAATTACATATGTAAAAGATCATTATTTAATAGCTTTATAAACAGCAATTAGTTTTATTTTCATAAAGTTTTAAGTTGAAACTTGCACCAATGTTAAATACCCAAATATATGGTTTAAAAGCATAGAAAATGAAAGGTATACTTCCAGAGGGACTTAATCCTTTATGTGCTGATAAAATCAATAGAGGGTACCGTTTTATCTGTTACCTCTAATAATTAAAGTCTTAGCTTTAGGCTTCCAAATCAGAATGCTTTTGCTATCCACTTTCTACTAGGAAGTAAAGGCACTGACAGGCAGTATTTCTTATTTTACACTTTATGAAGATAGAAACAGCTACCTTCTAAGGTTTAGTCTTTAAAAGTATCAGAGAACCTCATTTGGTAAGACAGATCGCTTTAACTTTCCCTACAAAGACATGGAGACCAGAATGTTATGAATACTGGTTTGTGCTCTCCTTAAGAATCTTCAAAGGGAAAGCATTAGAATATAATTCATGTAGTTTTTCGAACAGCATACACCACCTTGGCTCAGTTACTTTGACAGGCAAACAATGGTGGGCTCAGCCTTTGCAGTCTTAAGTCTATAAAGATGTAAGCCTCGTGCTTGTTCAGTACAGAATCTTTCTGGAATAAGAGAATACTGAAGTTGTTCTCCTTCACATGGTTGTTGCATATGAATGTGGACAGGTCTGCAATTGCCATCTTGCCTGCAGTGCTTGGCTCTGAGCATGTGGTAGCATGGGTTATTCAACTGGTCACACAAGGCAACAGGCTTGATTTTTTTAAAGATACTCATGTTGGTAACTTTGCCAGACTGTTTCCTTCCATCCCACACTAGGATGGTAGATACAGACAAATGAGTATCTGTAGACAGTTACTAGGGAACATGCAGATCACTGTGTGAATATCAAATGTGCCTTCTGTGTGCATGATCACTTCTGAGAATTACAGTTAAAGAAAACTTCATCAATTATTTTAGTTTGTTTATTACATATCAATAGAATCTAAGTAGTTTGAAAGCAATGGGTGTATAGCTGAAAACAAGGTAATTCAGAAAGCAAAGGTAAAATAAGTGGTCCGCTATACTTGGAACACAGTCAGTACCTCACTTATTAAACTGTTGTTCTTGGTGAAAAGCAACTGTGCAATAGCACCAGTCACATCACTAAGTCAGGACAGATACTCTCAGCAGCTATGATTATGGAAGGAATAGGCTGAGTTACCACAACTAGATCTTTTTGAAATGCTGAAGGATACATTATTCTTTTGTGTGCCATTTATACACAATCAGGGTAGTGAACAGTATTGGTATCATTGATCACAAAGGTAAAACCAGTTACTTTATTTGCATATTCATGCTCACAGTAGAACTGAAAATAGATTGTTGCTTTCAGTTTAAGTCATTTGAAAAGTGGATACTTGCAAAGGAAATCTAGTAACTGCTCGTAAAGTGCTTCACTGTGCTGCCCTGTCAAGACAGCCATTACACCAGCCTAATAGCAACATTCCCTTTCCCTTTTCTGCCTTAAAAATATTTTAACCACTGGGTTAGCTGTAATCAGTAATAAATTTAAAATACTCATAGATGTATGCAGTGTAAAGAACTGGTTTTTATACAAGATTAAGCTCTTGAGAACTTGGAACATGATATTCTACTACATGTATTTATTAAAGAATTACTACACACCACCAAGAATGGTTGGCTGAGTGGCAGGAATTCAAAGAGGGCTTGAAGTTTGCATGGAACTAGTTCCATGAGAGATCAGATCAAAATTTATTCTACAAGTTTCCCAGACGAGGATTTTGCTATCATGTAAAACTAATTCTAATACTTTAAGAAAATAATTCCACTTACCTGGAATTCGAGGTCATGACTGAATACTCAAGAACTATTCAGTTTTGGACAAATTAATGCCTATTACTAATCTGTGAATCTGAACTTTTCTGCTTAGGTTATCTCAGAATAGGAAAGGCTTTTAGCAACAATATTTTCTATAGCACTAAGCCTTCTGTAATCTTAGCTTGAGAATATTGTGCTATGTAAGTATGCAGATGGCTTAATGCATACAAGGAAACAGAGAAGGAATCTGTAGGCAGGACAATTACATCTAAGTGCTACTTTTCAGTAAACTTAAAACCACTTTGGATGGAGAAGACAGAAGTTTCAGACAGCTTGTGTAATATTTTCATGCAGTAAGAAGCAAAAATAAGTACTGAGAAAGATGTCATGTGAAAATGGAAGTGTGCTCATGGCTGTCCAAGACCATGTAGTATGTATGCGTAATACAAGTCTAACTCTACAAAGAAGACTATTTGAAGTAAATATTGTATTTCAAAGGCTATTGTAATATTATTCATTAACACAACTGACCTGTTTTCAAGCTAATCTCCAAACTCCATTATTCCCTCAAAACAGGTGAAGAAAAAAAGAAGTGGTCAGCTAGTGACTTAAGGGCCAGGTACAGCTCCTGAATAGCCAGCTGTGGCTTCTGTGTAGTCAAGGGATTATGCTAAGGGACTGGCTGTGCTGAGGGGAAGGCATCTGTGGGAGAACTCGAGCTCAAGTGGAAACAGGTCACTATGGTACACAGCAACATACACACACCAAAATAAGTAGTAGGAGTCCCCTATCTGTGATTTAGTCTCCAAAGTATGTCATACACATCTTCTGGCTCTTGGCTGTGAGCTGTTGCCATGACATGTGGAAGGTTGCTAAGTTGCAGGCTGTTTACGCACTCCTTCTGGACAGCAATTCCTATTCTCGTAGGTTTCTCTATGGCTGGATGAAAACAGGTTTTTTCTCAGCAAGGATTATTTGTGTGTCAGGTAAGTGAATTCAGTGAAGCTTGCCAAATCAGCTGAAGTAAAGTTTCTTTAAAAGAGAAACAAGAAATGTACAGCTGAAAACCTGTTAACTACATGAAACCAAGAAGATAAGGAAGCAGCAGCAATGTACTGGATTGATACAGTGATACTGTAACATACTCATACCAGGAAAGAAGATAATGGAGTAGATACTCTGTACACTATTATACATCTGAGCATTAAATTTGCTTTATTAGATTTAGCTGATGATACAACCTCTTCTTATGTTTTGTGTGTAGTGGGACTCTCAGGTAGGAAGCAGGGCAGTTTCTTTTTTTTTTTTTTTTTTCCCTTTCTGCTGCCACTTTACATAGACCTTAAAGATAATTTATTAACCTAAAGATAACTTCTGGAAGTATTAAAAAAAAACAAAAACAAAAACAAACAAAAAACCACAAACAAACAAACAAAAACCAAACAAAAACCAAACAAACAAACAAAACCCAACAAAACAAGAACAAAACAAAAAAATACAAACAAAAGTCCTTATGTTGTTATTATTTTTTAATATAATTGGAGAAACAAAATGATAGGTAAGGTCAGTTTCCTATAAGTTGGATTTCTTGTATTTTAAGAAGCATATAATAATGACTGGGAATTGTATACTTAATTGAATAATCATCTCTCTATGTTTCATCCTCTGTTCTCTTTTCTGTTATACGGGTCATGACTTGAGGGACAGCATCCCTCACTTTGTCTTTTTTTTTTTTTTTTTTTTTTTTCCTTCAAACAGTAAAGGGAAAAAAGCTGTTTAATTATAACAACATGAATTGGTTCTAACTTTCTTGATATCTAGTCAGAAGAATTTTCTGTGAGACCTCCATTTTTTTTAATGCTGTACCCAGTAAGCTTGGGAGCAAGAAATGTATTGCTTAAGAGCATACTGAGAAGAAACTTTTCTTGTTTCTTTCCTGTGATTGCTTCAGCAACTAACAAGGGTGTTCTCTCACCTTTTACACAAGAGCAACTGGATTTTTATTCTTCCTGAATTCTAGATCAGTAACTTAGAAATTTACATTCCGAGGATAATACATTAATCATAACTTGTAATAAAGTGATGCTATGATCTTAAAGATTGTGCCAAATGTTTTGCCTTCTAATGGTGTGTGTGACTTTCTGAAATATTGTTGGTCATATATAAAACACTTGCAAGAAAAAGTGTCTGCATAAGGAAAACTAAACAGGAGCTTTTTATTAAAATAGTCTCAGGTGTATAATATACAGGAATTTTCTATCAACCTTTTGCTGGGGTCCTAAGATCACTGAAACTATGCTCAATTACAGATGGTGCATCAGATTGGAGAAAAGTTATTAGGGTCCATGTGCATCTTCTTCTGAAAATGGAAGATTTATCTAAGTCTCCAGAAAAAAAAAGGCACATTCTGATATTTAAAAATTAATGTAATACTGTACATCAGTTTAGGGTCAGACTGCACACTCCTAACTAATGGAATCAAGTTTGGGTATTTCATACAGTCAAGTGTATGGTTTTACACTGTACCTTATTTCAAAAGGGCTGATACAACTTTTTTTTTTTTTTTTTTTCCCCCCTGAGGTAAGCTTCCTTCCAAGTAAATGCTGGCCTCTCTTCTGTCTTCTGGTGCCAGGCAGAAAAGCCACATTGCTATTAGAGCTACCAGAACACTGGGTCTGCCTGGAGACACATGAGCCTGGTGGAGACACTCCACAGGTATGTGAGACCAGCCTGGAGCAACCCTCCAAGATCTGTGCAGGAAGTAGGAAAGGAGCTCTGTGCTGGGCTTCTCTGCCGTATTTGTTGACATCTGGGCATTGATAAGGCTGATGTAGCATACTGAAAGGGCCGTCTGCTGGGACTTTCTCCAGCTCCCAAAACATTTGAGGCTGGGAAGGATGCAGAGATGAATTGGTATTTTTATTGGATTTTGAAAAACACAAACCTACCAGAACAGTTATTTCTGTATGTGTTCCTGTAATGTTTACTGTAATGTTATTGCATATTTATGCTGCCTAGTTACCTCTAAAAATAACAAACTATTTTTTAAATTAAATATGCTATACAAAACTGTGTGCAAAAGTGAAAACAATCTCCGGTAGTGCCCTATCTATTATAACAATGTAATTTTCCAATATAATTCCTAAAATGGTCAGTTGTTCCAGAACTTCTGTAGCTTAGTCTGTGTAAAAGGCTGCTACTAGGACTAGACAGCTAAACTAGTTCAGGCAGTTGTTGCTGTTCTGACATGGCACCGAAAACTAAAAAAATAAGAATAGAAGTGCTTACCTGGTAACAGTTTCTTAAACTGCTCAGTCTTTTTTCAGTCTTCAGCCTATAAAGGTAAAATATCATCTTTTCTTGTCTGCTGTACTGTCAGATCACACAGTGAAAGCATTAGTTCATACTTTCATCAAAATTATCATGAGAAGGACAGTTAGACTTCAGTTAGAAGGTTTGGATCCACAGATCACTGATTAGCTTAGATTATTAATCAATATAACCAACTTTCACTTACAATAGTGGTCTTAAATTATTTGCATTAAAGTAGGTTTCTTTAATATTTAACTCCATCTCTTTGAAGAAACACAGGCTGTCTAAATTTTCCAGCAATGAACATTTTACCCAAATCACTAATACATCTAAATCAGCTTACCACATAATATAAATGTTTTCCCTTTTACAAATAAGACTGTAGACTGTGCTGCCTTTCTCTCTTCTATAATTAGCACAAACATTTGGAAATTGCAGTAACACTTTCTCTGTATCTTTACAAGAAAGAAAATGTCCTAAAAAGGGAAGAAAGGCTACTCTAGGAAGGAGCACAGCTAATCTAAACATCACCCACAACTTGCAATCGGGGACACCCCCACACCCCTCCCTTCTCCGAGATGCCTTCAGTATTTGTGTTTTGTTTTTGTTTTTCAAACTCTGTCTTCATTACAGATTTCCCTACTTGGAAATATTACCATTTGAGATCACTGTACAACAACAACAGATAAAGCTGTGCCAAGCAGCAAACTGGCCCATGGTGTAGAAATTTGTAATTGATACAAGAACATGTACATGACAGACACAGGCTACTCCAGAGTGGAAGTATTAAGTTCATCTGTCATTTTAGTAGTGTCCACCTTCTTCAGAGAACTGTGTGCTATTTCTGTACCTAATAGACACTTAAGAAAATTGTGAAGAAAAATATGACTTTCCACTTGGAAAGCTGAATTTTGGACTGCTGTATACTGTCAAACTTCTTGTGTTTTTATTATAATTTCAGCCAGCAATAGTTTGCCCAAATTTCCTGAATGTAACCAATGGCTCAAAACTCTGAGTTGACAAAAATACCAGAACCATTGCATACCAGAAATAGACAGTATAAGAAATTAGAGGGACTTCTGTACCATAAGGAAACCACAAACATGTCTTTCCTTGCTGGTTAATCACCCACAGCAATGGGATTTGTATGACCACAGACTTTCAGCAGGGACCTATGTAGAAAGATTGTGTGATTCTGCAGAAGTTTAGTGTACAAGCAACAGAAAATGCCTTTAACTGTGTTTTACATGTAAGTAAAAACAATCACAGCTCAAATTTCTAGACATTCAAGCTCTTCTTTGGAACCCTTCTAGCTGCAGCAATTAGCAGAAACTGAAGGCATAACTGCTGATGTTAAGCTGGTACACAGCCTCGGTGATTCCTCCTGTGAAATCTCCACCACCTGCACAAATTTTGGATAATAAACCAGACATAATGGCTAATTATCTGGAAACCACATCAGGCTAGACCTGTCAGTGCAATCTGGGAGAACTCTCTTACGGAGACTGCGATCTCTAGAGCCCTTTCTTGGATATTAACACTGTGGAAAAATAATCTTTTCCATACAGTTTTCTCCATCTAGTCAGTTAGAAACACATTCAGCATTGACAAACACCTGGGATGATACCAGTGACGGACAATATATTGAAGGCTTTAAAAGAAATTTGACACTAAGCATCACTGTGTTGCTAATTTACTGTTAGATCTGAGGTAGATTGAGGCTTCCACTCAGTAGATGCTGTAGGTTAAGTATACTGCTAGATCCTGTACACAAAGGCATGATTATTATTACAATTTAGCTAGATGGCTGAAATGGTAGTTTGTTCCCACAGGAGTGAACAGTTAACAACAGTTTCTTGGACAGTTGAAAGCAACTTGATTATTAGGATTTTGGCTCCTTTATGCCAGAGCTTCCTGGGGGGATCTGTAAGGCTTGCCAAGTTGGAATGAGGACTTAATACAGGAAAAAAAAAAAGGGAATGGTCATGTTTAATTTTGTGGCTGTAAAAGGTGACTGGATCATAGGGAAGGCTTTTAGGTTTGAGAATAGTGTTGAGGACTGCAGGAGAAAGAGCACTGGTGCCAAGGTTTAGGGCCATTTACTAGACCTCTAACAGACGTTCTCCATTAGCCCCTCTCCCCTCCCAAAGGGGAAGATAAAGGGAATAAGGGAGAGAGGCTATTTTAATAGATTGGAAAACTAAACCTTCTTTAGTAAAAAAATAAATATACATATAGCAGAATATATACAAATGTATTTATAAGCAATAACAAACACAACCCCCCTGATGGCAATTACTTCACCATCACCATTGATGCTGTGGAGCAGGTACTGGGGAAGTCCCAGAACTGGACTCAGCAGCAGATGTAAACTGGACTCAGGAGCTGGATTCTGGAACTCAATTCAGGAACACATGGATTGGGATCCAACATAGAATGGACAGAGTCCTCCTCAGATGCTGGCCATTGAAGAAGAGACTTTACCCTTGTAATCCCTCAGCTTTATACCAAATATGACATATATGGGATGGAATCTTTTGTTGGTCAATGTAGGGCCACTTGTCCTGACCAGTCCTCCCTGCAGGTGTGGCCTTTTACTTTCTGCACCCCCAGTGGTGGCACACAAGATTTACCAGTGCCCCTGGTCTGCACACCAAATCCTTGGTACTAACTGTAATCATTGAGTGTTATCACTGCTAGAAGCAGACGCTGTCTGCAATAATATACCATTAACTTCAGACAGGGCAGTTAGTTAGAAGAGACTGAGCTGAGAAGTAAAATCGTTGAGCAGAATTAGTTCTGTTCTAACTCAAACCAGGACAACTGGTCAGGCAGTACTACGATAAGGGGTTATTTTGGCAAAGGAAAACAAATTTATTGTTAATTCTTTTGGAGTCTTAGGCTGACACTTAAAACTCAATTTAGAGTTATGGCAATGGCCCAACAGTGAAAGTACTTAATCAACTCTTGGAATCCCAAACAATAACAGAAAATGTAATGTTTCACACCCCTCCAGCCTTTATTCTAGCTAAATTTCTAGTTTAGGAGATGAGAAAGAAATAGACCTTGCACATCTAGCAATGGAAAAGCTACATTTGCCTTTGCTTATGAGCTTAAACCCAAACCTTACAGTAGCTATAGCTCACCAGTCTCATATCAAACAATAATCCACTTTATCCCGTCTACAGCCCTCACTCAAGCCATGTCATCACTAAAAATTGCTCTTCTATTCCCACAGTCCCCCAGCCATGGGACTTCTGAGTCCCAAGCCAACCTCCAGTTCTAGTTTTTATCCCAGTCTTGCTGGATCGAGCAACAAAATTAATTTTTTTATCTTTTAATGCTGACTCTAATCTGAACTAGGAGTTTTTGAGAAAAGAGCTAGAAGGAAAGTTTGTCACTTTCTGTCATCTTTAACCTTAATCTTAACACCCAATATTGACAGGCACAAAATGGCAGAACCTAGAAATGGATTGAAATATTCCTATCAGAGCCTAAAGAACACCTTTTTTTTTTTTTTTTTTTTTTTTTTTTTTTTTCAATTTTTCTCCTTTGTTTATATGTCTAAAGGGGGGACTCTTGTATTTCCACCAAAAAAATTTGAAGTTTTTGTTTAAGTTAAAACATTTTGC
>JANHGN010000648.1:25573-43836 GCA_024605025.1 Megaceryle maxima | reverse complement strand
ATTTAAATAAACCTGAATACATTTACTAAAAGTGAGATGTCAATGTTACCATTTTTAGATGCACAAGAAACTGTATTTCAGTGAGAATAAAGTCAAATCTGTCTGCACTGTAAGCTAATTTGAGGGGACAGTTTGAGATTCCAGCTACAATTCTCAGTACTCTATAGCATCTATAGTTGCTGAATATGGTCCTCACTGACATCAGTTTCATGCTGTGAGGGTTTAGCATTTCTGCAAATCAGATCAACACATCTAAACATGGATATTCCTAAATCAAGAACCTACCACACTTCCCCCCACCCATCCAGGATCCTTCTCTTCACCTGCTATTTCTCACCCTTTCAGTGACTGTATTGCACCAAAGCTGACATCTTCCTCCTCCTACCAGGGCAGTCAGATTTGGATTCTGGGAAGGACAGCATCTCTACTTTTGGGTGTAGTTTTCAGCTCCAGACAACTGCTGAGGGCAGCAATTTCAGTGGAAATTTGCAATGAAAAGTGTCTCTTTCACAGTTTGTGTATGTGCATGCATGTATGTGTAGCAAGGTGAGCCAAGTAGAAAACAATCATTTTCCCTTGTCTATAACCCTTCTTTTCTCTCCTGCAACTTGTTGCTGAAGGTGTAGAGCCTACCATGGGGTGCTACACCCTCTTTAACTTTTCTGCCACTGCTTCCACAGAGGTCTGGGCTGCATTTGCCCAGGTAGGTCCAGGACACATAATTGTGAGTGGCTTAGAAAGGTAAATGCAAATGAAACCAAGAAACTTGCTCATACGGAATGGGAAAGAGATTCAGGAGAAAAGAGAAAAATCCCATAGGTTGAGATAAGGAGAATTTGATAGAATGCAAGAGCGGAAGAAACAACAGTAATACCAATAACAGTAGTGAAACAATATATAAAGCAAGCAATATAAACCACAACAAACCACCTAAACCTGCACTGACAGCTCTGAACCAGAGACCTGTGTTTGCCTGACCCACCCCCACCCTTCTATAGTGGGCATCAGTATGGTATTGAATAACCCATTGTCCAGTTCCATTGGCTATCCTGGCTGTGGCCACTTCCCAGCTTCTGGTGAAAGTTAACCAGACCTTAGTCAAACCCAGGACAGAGACCCTTAAAATGCAAGTGGACAGATCATCCATTTTGTGTGTGCTCCCAGGGGGTGACATCGCACCAGACCTTTTCCAGATAAGATTTCTAGGATTAAAACTTACTTTTATAATGCTGCTGACTGCCTGCATATGCTTTGCCTAACTGCAATGGTCAAGAAAGTTATATTCACAGCTATATCGAGGTCTTTCCTACTTAGATGCAATAGCAGTAATGAGGATACAAAATATTTTACATCCCTTTTCCTTGCCATATATAGCAATTATTCTGTCATTCATCAAATGTACACAAATTCCTTTTCATATGTAAATACACCATTTGCTTCACAGCTCTAGCCAAACAGTTGTGCAGTTCTTTGTCAAGAAGATAATATATTTCATCACGGAGTGTCTTGTTTCCATTGTATTGAACAGGTGTTGCTTAATGGCACAGCCATTGTAACATTATATTCATTTATTAATGTGAGTGTAACGAACATATTGTAGAGACATGAATGCGCTGTTCTTATGGTTAGGGTTAGTGGTTTCTTATGATGCAGTATGTGTAGGATAGTGGCTTCGATGGAGTCTGCAGAGAAGCAGGAGCTCTTTATGGCAAGTCTGAGTGATACGCTGGTTTTGGTCCTTGTTCACTCTTGAAAAGCAGAGAATACATGAAAGACTTCATTGAAAATGTGCAAGTTATTCAGTGTGGTTAATTCTCCATTGGCTTCACTCCCACCTTCTTTCGAGACTGTGTATGTGACCATAATCTCTGAAACAGCAAAACAAGTCTGCAATAGATTCATGTTGCTTTTGGACACATGCAGAATCCCTAGTATCCTATTTCTTGAAGTGGCCTGTCTTTGAATACGATGAAGCAAGTCAGTAGGTGATCAGATAAAATGATGAAACAATGCTTGCTCAGTTAGTGTACCTACAGACACTCTGTCTCTTCATTTAGTCTTTCTTACACACGCGGCCACATTTTTAAGTGTTGCTGCTTTGAGCACTCCCTGTGTAGGACTGAAGCTCAGCCAGCTGGCAAGGTAGCTACAGTTGCACAGGCAAATCAGGTAAATAAGTGGAATAACTTAAGCACTTGAATTTTCTTATTGCATGAAATTACCCATTTAGCATCAGCCCTCAGTGGGCCAGAATTCACAAATGCAGGTAAATGCCTGCAGTGCCCATTTGCTTTATGAAACTCAAGTGCTTACCTCAGTATTTTGGGCACATGTCTTATCTTTTCTTTTGAAGTGTTTTATGCTGTGATGCCCTATATCATCATCATCATTCAGTGCATTAGAAATATCTTATTTTCTCCCTTTTGGAAACATTGCCTTTAAATGTTACGGTATGTACTTAGTGATTGTATTAGAGAAAAGATCAATTACACGCAACTAAATCTTCCCCTATGTACTGTAGCTTCTGTTATACAAAATATAGTAACTTTCATATTGTCTGTCAATTAAATAATCTTAATCTTGTTAATCTTTATTTCACTTACATCCATAATACAAACTGGCCCTTTCACAGCACTTTCTGCCAGTCAGCCACAAGCACTTTCCTAGTAAAGCAAAAGGCAGAATCCCATTAGTAATTTTCATTGCTGCTTTCCGGACTCCCAGTTTTTCTGGACTTCCCAATGTTTTACTTTTATTGGAGAGCCAGGAAAAGAACAAAGTAGCTAGCAAATAAAATTAAGTGTTAGTATTATTAAAACATTTTCTGCACTCTTTTCTTGACTCTTCTTTACATTTTAACAAGAGATTGAGCAAATGCCTCCATGAAGTTGCCCACCTTTTCTTCTTGATTAGAGTGAAAAACATATTGTGCTTATTTTCTTCGCACTAACATCATCTTTGCAATCTTCCAAATCCAGTTTCAGCTGAATTACTTCACAGTTACAGCTGAGTAAAGAAGAGGAGAAACTGATTCATTGCCTGCTTTCCAATTTTCTCCCAAGTGGCTTGGGATCAAGGCAGGGAGTGTTCAATTCCAGCAAAAGGGGAAATCACTTCTGTGTTCATGGTTGGTCACAACTTGGGCAGAGTGAAAATACCCCATGGATGATGGTCCCTCAGCCTTGGAAGCTCAGCCTGAATAATTATGCTTTGAGCTGCCATGGCTGTAGAGGACAGGAAAAATTGGTGCTGGACCCTTACTTGAGCCACTTCACTGATTTGCTGTCTCCTATTATGGCAGCTGCAACCATCGTGCCTTTGCTCTCAAACCAGGCTCTATTCTATACCCCAAACCTCTTAAAGAGTTTTATCTTCGTAACTCAGGTAACAGTGTCAGTCTTCTTGTCCCTCTCATTTCACTCTCTGTTTCCTGAAGACCTGATTTCTTCTATAAAAATTGATTTTACTGAGCTGTCTCCCAAACCTACTGCAGTTTAGAGAGAGAGCAGAGGACTCATCATCCAAGGACACACTGTTTCATTTTGTGCTGTAACAGTGACATCTAGCACAGATGCTCACACAGTGTTAAGAGATTCCTGTCCCGGCTGAGGCCTATCTGGACACCACACAAGCACATCCTGAAATACAGCCTCTTCCCAAAGCAAATTGTCTGTCTAACAAGCAGGACTGACAATGCGTTTGTTTTGAGTAGGGTGGGGGCAATTTGCCTACTGTTACAAAACAAGACTGAGAAAACTGGGAGCAAAAGCACTTTTGGCTTCCCAGCACAATACTCTGACAAGCCACATCAGGCTGTTTTATTTAGCTAGCTTTTAACTGAATTTATTATTAACCAGAATGAATTTTATAACCAGATGGGAACAGCAGCAGCAGACAGCTGTGGAAGACCACACATCCTTTGCAGCAGACTTGTGGCTTCTCCTCCCTCAGAAGATGCAGACCACAGTTCTGAGGATCAGATGATCGATTACCCAGGTTGTGTTATCACCTCTTCTTGGTGTTAATACCTCAGCTTTGTCACCTGCCACCAGAGACCTCAGGACAGGTTTTGAAGCATACCTGTCATGTAAATCAGATTTTTAAAATCACTCTCTCTGGAGTGAAACTGACAGCACAGTCAGGTTTATGTACAGGATCAGTCTGCAACCTGGCCTTCAAAAGAAGAGACACGAGGGATGCCTAAATCCATGCACGGCCCTCAGTGGACTTTGCTCAGATTTCCTTGCTACACAGACTTGAAGGCTAAGATGCGACAGCTTTATACCTGAACAGGAGCTGGAGTGGGGGAAAGTAGTTCTCCCATCTTTCCCATGGTGAAGATAGTATAAAACTTTTGACAGAATCCTCTAAACTAGCCATCCTGTGGAATACAAACATAAGGTATTAGCATGGGGGACTTTTTATTACATACTAGTTAGGGACACATATGAGACATAACACTAATAATTTTGTACGGATTGCCCTTCCACCTACATCAGGAGATGACACCACTATCTGCAGAAACACTATTTCACTACATACAGAAATGGAAAGATTATATTCCTAAATGAATAAAGAGAAATCCCTGATCTATAGAAAAAGGCAAACAAATTCTATTCACAGCTCTGTATCTGTGAATGATAATAGCCAACTTACCCTGAACTGTCAGCAGCATAGCTTAGAGCAAACTTTGCCCACTAACTATGGTACATTTTATCTTACTATAAAGAGCATTGCTAGCATGCAAACTGATATCAAATCACACCTGCATGAAAACAGCAAAAACAGCGAGGTAGGAAAGGCAGATGATAGGTTTTCCAGAAATAATTGTCCCTAAACAATAGAAATTCTCTGTGCAAAAGCTTTCTAATGGTAAGATCAGTATCCTTCAACAACACTATTCTTCATTAACAGAATAAACCTATCAATATTGCCCTGCATCACGTAATTGATAATAAAGGCAATTTTAAGAAGAAATCTTCTGTGTCCAGATTCATGTCTTTCACCCTGAAAGGAATAATGTTATTAAAAAGAATCACTACAGGCTTTTCTTTAGGTAACTTTAAACTTTTTTTTTTTTTTTTTTTCTCCAAAGATCTATGAAGACTTAGAAAGCTCAAGTATCTCTGTAATGAAACTAGAGATTCAGCATAGAGCTGAGGAAGACACAGTGATCTGTGACAGAAGATACAGCAATCTCTTCTAAAAATTTGACTGTACCTGAAGTGATGGGATGTATAGGGGTATAATACAACTGTTGTATGGTCTCAGACAAAGTGTAATGGAGAGTTAAGTTCTATTGGTGCTAAACTGATGTCACTAAACATAGCTATCATTAAATTATTTTTACAGTTTTAACACGAAAACATGATCATACTAGGCATCAGTTACTAGACAGACTGGCTGGGAGGATCCACTAGCAGCATAATTCAGGACATAGACATTCAACACATTGCATATGAACTTTAAAATAAGCAGAAAGAGGGGCAAGATTACAGAATTATTTTTAAAAGCAATTTCATAACAACCCTCTCTACCCTGCCAGCTACTCAGTGCTCCAGGACACTCCCTGAAAAATGCTGTGGTCTTGCTATCATGATCTAAAGTTTTCATTATATAGTAAGCTAAAGAAAAAAAATATCTTGTCATTAGGGTGGAAAAAAAACATATTCTAGATAAAAAGAGCACTCACAATTTACAGACTCAGCTGCTGTGTCTTTCTCCATTAACTTCCTAAATAAATGCTTCTTAAGAAAACTTTATAAGAAAATTTCTTAAGAAAAGAAGCATTCTTAAGAAGTATTTGTGGGAAAAGAATACTTCTTAAGAAAAACATGGGATTCTGTGATTTACTCTTTCTGCCTTTTTTTTTTTTTTTTTCCGCTGACATGTCAGATGGCATAATGTCTAAAATAGGCCAGAATGGAGCAATTGACACAGCAGTATTTTCTACAGCAGCACCACATCTGGGCACATTTAGCAAGGAAACACAGAGCAGAGGGTGTGCTCTGTCAACACATGAGAGTTGGTAAGTAACAGGATTCCAGAGCAGAAATGTTTGTCTGCAACATCTACAATAACCTGGAACTACTATGATGTTGTATTATGAGAAGAGTACTTAAGAAATAAAGTGCTTTATTTATTTATTTATTTATTTTTAAGTGATACTAATCAGGTTTTGTTTACACAACCTCACTCTACAGACTTCATAGAATCATAGAATGGTTTGGGTTAGAAGGAATTGTAAAGGTTGTCTAGTTCCACTTCCAGGGAGGGGGCATCCACAGCCCCTCTAGGCAACCTGTTCCAGTGTCTCACTACCCTCATAGTGAAGAACAACTTCTTTACATCTAATCTGAATCTACCCTCTTTCAGTTTAAAGACATTTACCCCTTATCCTATCACTCAAACATGATCTTCTACAGTGCGTGGTTCTTCATTGTCCCACTTCCTGTCTTTGCCTCTACAACTTGGGTGGAAAGTAGCAGAGCCCCTGCTGGTGAAAAATGAGGCAAAGAAGCCACTGAGTACCTCAGCCTTCTCCACATCCCAGGTTAACTTTCCCATTTCCTTATGGAGAGGGCCTACAGTTTCCCTATCTTTTCTCTTACCACCAACATACCTAGTGAAGCTCTTCTTGGTGCCCCTGACATCCCTGGCCAGATTTCATTCTATTAGGGTTTTGGCTTTCCTAACCTGATCTCTTGTCTGCTTGGACAATTTATCTGTAATCCTCCAAGGTTACCTGTCCTTGCTTCCAACTTCTATAGACTTCCTTTTTGTGTTTGAGTTTGTCCAGAAGCAACTTGTTCATCCATGCAGGTCTCCTGGCATTTTTGCCCAACTTCCTCTTTGTTGCGATGCATCACTCCTGTTCTTGGAAGAGGTGGTCCTTTCTTGGGCCTCTCCCTCTCACAGCTTTATCCTAGGGTACTCTCTCAAGCAGATCCCTAAACAGGCCAAATTCTGCTGTCCTGAAGTCCAGGGTATTGAAGTTGCTGTGCACCCTCCTCACTGCCCTGATGATCTTGAACTGCACCATTTTATGGTCCCTGCAGCAAAGGCTACCCTTGAGCTTCACATTCTCCACCAGCCCCTCCTTGTTTGTGAGAACAAGTTTCAACATAGCACCTCTCCTCACTGGCTCCTCTATCACTTGAAGAAGAAATTTATCACCAACGCATTCTGGGAACCTCCTGAATTGCTTATGCCCTGCTGTGTTGTCCCTCCAGCAATTACTAGGGTGTTTGAAGTCCTCCACAGGGACCAGGGCTTGTGAATGTGAGGCTCCTCCTATCTGTCTATAGAGGGCCTCATCCACTCAGTCTTCCTGGTCATGCGGCCTGTAGCAGACACCCCCTATAATATAAGTGGGCCCTGCCCTCCCTTTATTCCTGTCCCATAAGGTCTTGGTTGGCTTCTCCTTCCCCAAGGAGGGGGAAGAAGGGAAACGCCATCTGGTCACTGACATAGAGGGTGACACCCCTTATTCATCTCCCTTACCTGTCCTGCCTAAAAAGCATGTATCTTCTCATTCAGATACTCCAGTCACAGGAGCCATCCTACCATGTCTCCATGATGACAGTAAGATCACAGCCCTGAATAACTCCTCTTGTTTATTCCCCATGCTATGTGTGTTTGTGCAGAGGAATTAAGTTGGGTCCCTGATGACTTACTGTGCTAGTCTTCAGGTGTTCGCCTGCTGACCTGTGACCCCTCTCGAGGCTCTGGGCATCTATTACTGGCACCGGCATCAAACCGGTAGGTGTGGAATGGATTGAGGTTCCCCATCCCCAGCAACTTTAGTTTAAAGCCCTCTTCACAGCTTGGCAAGCCTATGAACAAAGATGCTCTTCCCCTTTTCTGAGAGATGGACCATCAGTGCACAGGAGACCAGTTTTCTCAAAGTGAGTCCCACAGTCTAAGTAGCTGAAGCCCTGGCTGTGGCATCAGTCCTGTAACCCTCTGCTGATTCACCATATTTCACTGCACCTTTCAAATGCCTTCCCTTTGACTAGGAGGATGAATGAAAGAGCTGCCTGCATTCCAGAGTCCTTTACTGCTGCTCCCAGGACTCTGTAATGATTGTTACTCCCCATACTGCTCCTGGCTGTATCACTGGTGCCTATCTGAAACAACAACAGTGGATAACAGTCAGTGGATGGTACGAGGCTTGGTAGTCTCTTTGTGACATCCCTAGTATGAGCACCTGGTAAGCAGCAGACCTCTCTAGAGAGTGCATCAGGTCCACAGGTGAGTGCCTCTGTACCTCTCAGAAAAGTCACCTACTACTATCACCCATCGCCTTTTCTCAGTTGCTCTGGTTGTTATACTGGGAGCAGACTGGGCTGCCTTAGTCCACTCCAGTGTCTCTCCTGATGTGACAGGTCTTTCCTTTTAAGTCTGCAGAGCTAGATGCTAGTTAATAAGCTATTATGTTCCTCAAGTTATGTAGCACTCCCGTAAGAGCTTTCAGATTACAAATGTTTTTTTTCCCAGGCATCATATAGCTATGTGGCCCCAAATTATGAACTAGCCTGCACTAATCCAGAAATTTTTGGAAAGTCATTACACAACATAGCAAGAGAACTAGAGGAGCAGAGGTTAGTCATTACCATGCCCCTAACCGAAGTGACAGCACTAAAATCACATTAGGGAAGAATTTCAACAGGCTACACCTACTGTGTCTAAGTAAAGAATGTAGATGAAGTGTTAATTGAAAGTCATAGAAGTAGCAAGTTATGAAAGTAAGAGGAGAAGAGGTACAGAGGAAAGAGAAACTCAACTGATTAGAGAGAAATTATTCATAAGGCCAACTGCTGTAATTTGGAAAAAACTCCATAAGCAGCCAATTTGTTATTGCCACATTGACGTTAAATTCAGCACTGTGAGAGACCATTACTGAAAATGTGAAATCCATACACTGGAGGACTTATCAGGGGACAGTGACTATGGCCAACTTTTTAGGATAAAATGCCATGAGGTTGCACTATTCCTCTTACTTGCCCTCTGTACCCCTCCATTATTGCCTGCTGTTGATATGCTCAGAAGGAAACCTGAGACACCCTGAACAGTAATGAAGTGCCATCGTGTTATAATGGCATGCTTAACTTATATGTTTCCATGTTATTTTTGGCAGCCATGTGATAAAAATCAAAAACTCTATGTGTGCACACAAGTACATTACAGTCAAGTCACATGGGCAGCATATATAATTCTGTGTCAGAAATAAATGTACTATCAAGGCTTAAGTTTTCTAAAAGTGTCATTCCCCATCTGATGCTCATTTGGGCAAATTGAAATTAGCTTGTCTTGCTGGAGGATGCAGCAGCAATTTGCAGTAGTACTCCTGCCCCACTCCTCCTCCCCGCTGCCACCTTTCATACACCTTCCCAGTAACACTGCACTCCTATATGCAGATGAACTATGGTGCTGGGAGCAATTCTTGCTTTTGCCTCCACCCCTCCTATCCTAGCACCCAGATTAGTCTATGATGGAGTAAATGTCCTCAACACGGCACCACAGTGGCAGAGCAGGACTGAAGCAGGGCTCTGTACCATAAGGGCAATGCCATTCCTAATGCAAACATAAGGTGTTTGTAAACCCTTCCAAACCAATGCTGAGAAGCCCAAAACACTGGTAAGCTTCCTCCTAGGCAGTGTAGCATCAGAACAGAAAACATGGGATGCCTCCCAGGCTTACTCCTCCCCATATTCTCCAAATGTCCTTTAGGTGATGGACAGGTCAGGATAGAAGAGCAGTATAAAACAGCAATGACTATAAGCTGACAAAGCTATGGCAGGTGAGTGGTGCAGGAGACTATGGCCAAACCTGACTTAACTTCAGACAAGCTCTCTCACATACCAAAAGCACTTTTGTCTGCACCACTTGGAGCTCTCTGCAGGCTACTTTGCTGCTTCATAATCCCCCTTCAGAAACATCCCCTTATTTCTGTCAGAAAAGCACAACAGCCAGTGGCATTTGGAAACTCTTTTCCTTGTCATGGCAACACATACAACGATCTTTTTGGATGACGAGAAATTGCTGGGCTTGAACAGGCAATGCTCTCTTGCAATACTAGCAACTGCAGACTTAAAGGACCCAAAGACCCACCTAAAAAGCCAGACTGGGGAGCACTGCTGAGCTCCAGGGCCTTGATAAAGAATATTTGGGGTGGCTATGACACATGGTGGAAGAGGGTTTACATACAAAGAAGTTGTGTAAGCTTCTGGCACACATGGCCAGGAGGGCTAGGAAAGCAATTGTCCCTTCGTACTTAGCACTGGCAAGGCTGCATCTTGAATACTGGGTTCAGTTTTGGGCCCCTCACTATGAGAAGGACATTGAGGTGCATGTCCAAATAAGGTCAGTGAAGCTGGTTAAGGTTCTAGAGCACAAGTCTTACACAGAGTGGCTGAGGGAACATGGGTTGTTTACTCTGGAGAAAAGAAGGCTCAGGGGAGACCTTATCACTCTGTACAACTACCTGAAAGGAGGTTGCACCGAGGTGGGAGTTGGTCTGTTCTCCCAAGAAACAAGCAAGAGGATGAGAGGAAATGGCCTCATATTGGACCAGGGAAGGTTTAGATTGAATATTAGGAAAAAATTTCTTCACAGAAAGGGCTGTAAAGCCCTGAAACAGGCTGCCCAGGGACATGGTTGAGTCATGATCCCTGGAGGTATTTAGAAAACATGTAGATGTGGTGCTGAGGGACACAGTTTAGTGATAGACTTGGCAGTGTTAGGCTTATGGTTGCACTCAATGATTTTAAGGATCTTTTCCAGCCTAAAGGTTTCAATGATTCTGTGATTTTAAGATACCTAAACATGTCTGTATGCTGTACCTGGTTCCTGTTGAGTCATTTGATGCCTTTGAGAAAGTCAAATCTCTGTGAAAAGTGTCTCGGTTTCTTCACTTTGAAAGCAGAATAATGTTTACTTTGTGGAGTAGACCTCAGAAACACCAAAAACCTGCCCTGTGTTTTGAAGTTCACTCATTTAATTTAACCACACAGAGTCATTCCTTTTCTTCTGCTGCTTTTTTTACATATGAAAAAGAAATTATTTGAAATAAATGAATGAAATGAAACCTGGTTATTTATGGAGGCCAAGTCTTTGTCCAGCTTTCTCTCCCTGGCCACCTCTGCCCAAACCTGTCTCCTCAGTCTCCACTCTATCACTGGTTCGTGCATGTTTTGTTAGCACAAAACAGTGTGTGCTGTGCTAAGGACCCCCATGATGCTTGCTCACCTGCCTGCTTCACCTGCCTGCTTCACCTGCCTTCCCCTACTGCCTCTGCCTCTTTTGATAGAAAGCTGTTTCCACCTATCTAGTCAAAACGTAATTATCTGTAATCCCTCTTCAAATCCAGCTGAAGACTGAACAAGCTCAGAAGCTGCTCGTGAGGGGAACTAGAAGACAGAGAGACCGATGGCAAAGAAAGATTGCATAGGGTTAATTTTCTTACAAAACCAAGCTACAGTAGGAGATTCAACATGATGTTCTGCAAAGATTGTAATTCATGCACCTTATACAACATATTGTAAAGCATCACTATTCATTTTACACAAAATATTACACAGGAAAAAGAAGGGCTGATCCCTCATTATGGCTGGTCCAGAGGTAATGAGCTTCATTACTGGCTTTGCAAATAAATAGCAGATTTTAACAATATCATTTCAGAATGTTGTTTAGAGTTAAAACCTACAGAAAGTTGAATAAACAGACTCAGGATTTGGATTTGTCCCAAAATCACTATAAAGCTAAGCTACACTATTTTAACTAACTGAAATACCAACTAAACACACACACCTACTTTTATGTTACAGGAATGTTGCTCACCCTTCTAAATTTCAGTAGATATACCACAGCCTTCCTCACATCCACTCACGTCTATGCACCTCAATGTAGTTCCTACAGCTGAGCTCCATTCGGTGGCTGTTTTGCAGTGGTGTACATACACTTTACATTTTGGCAGTATGCGCACTTCAGTTTATACACGTGTAAGTTTTCTGTTTAATGTAAGTTACTCATTCCATTTGTGGTTGCCATCAAAGTATTTAACCTCGTTTAAGACCCCAATTTTACATAGAACTGAAGGGTTACCTCAACAATATTGAAGTCTATGCCTTTCTGATGACCTGCATCCAGCCATTTTAAGTCAACAAACATGTCTTCCCCCTGACCCTTTTGAGCTTTTGTTCAAAAGTTTGAAGGCTGCTTACTGACAAGTGATTTGTTTCCATTAGAACATGCCTCATTCCAGCCATCCGTGACCATTTTGTACTTAGGGCTTTATAACCAGCACGTCTCAACATTCCTAAAATCCCAGAGAGGATCTGAAAATAGAATAAGAAATGAGCATTTAAATTAAAAGCAACAGCCCTTGCATGAAGCTGCCAGGTTTTTATGGTAGATAGTGTCTTTCTGCCCACCCCCACTCTTTCTACTCCCCCTTTTTCACAGAGCTGTAAGCCGCATTTTCCACAATATTTTGCAATGCCACCTAGGGTTACATTCATTCTATTTATAGGGGCCTGTTTTAAAGTGAAACAGGTGTCAGATTGAATGAGGCTGTTGTCAGCATACATGTCCTCTTGGGGAGGGGATGGGAGGCTTACTTCTTTCTGTACTTGGGGGATTTACAGTTTGATTGCTAATCTCTTTCTGCAGGCTCAGTGGGAGGAACAGAAGAGCAGTGGAAGGAAAGGTTAGCTTTCTGCTGAAGCTATGCAGTGCCGCCTCTCCCCCAGCCCCATGCAACCAGACCTTTCCTTTTTTTCAGGTACTGAAAGTGATCTGTGTGTTTGTGAAAGGGGCCAAACACCCTGTCCTGAGGAATGAAACCCTTCAAATGGCCACAGAGGGTGCAGAGCTCAGCTGAGGTGGGGGGAACTGAAGACTCCCATCCCACTCACATCCCACCCACCTCTTTCCATCCATCACACCAGAGACCATGTCTGCAGAACAAAGATCAGCATAATGCCTCCATGCTTCTCCACCTGATGCCACCTTTGCTAATATCTAAGTATTAACATCACATTCAGGAACTCTGGGAGGAGACAAGATACAGACCACTGTGCTAAGTGGTATAGCAATAAACAGCAACATAAAAAGTCCCTGACCCACTGAGCTCCAAGTCAGACCAAGAAGGCAATGACTATGTGAACAGATGAAGGGTGTGGGGGTGGCATGGGAAGATGAGGTAACACTTAAAGAGAATTTAGTGAAAAGCAGAAGTCACAGCTCACTGTTTGCCTTCACTTTAACTTGCGGGTTATCCATTCTTATTACCTAGGCAGTGATTATTAAGAATGAAATAGAGGTCACTAAGATATCTGACATAGACCAGTAACAGTTCATAATTGTTTGCAACTATAGTTCACCATCTATATAAACTTCTCAATACACTGAACTAATACCCCAGTATGTGCCCGACATGCTACAGTGGCAAGTAAAAGTAGTTGCTGCTTGTCCAGGAACACATCCGAACTACAGAAGATGACTTGACAAACAGAGGGAGGACAAAGGTAATGTGATAAAAGTCAGATGGTTGATGAGAGGAAAGAGAATGGAACAAAAGGAACTGTGACTGAAGGTGGCTTTCCTTCCTGAGGACATCTAATGCAGAGACGAGTGCCCCTTTGGCACAGCAGAGAAAACAGGTCTTTGAGAAGCACTGGAAGGAGAAGCTTACAGATGGCATCAACATGTAGAGAGACTCTGGGAGAGATGCACAAGGTCAATGCAAAAGACATTGTGTGCACCACAAAAACTAGAAGTAGAGCTGACATCATAAAGACAGAGTTACGGGAAAGACAGTAACAGAGATAAGTAAGGTGTTCCTAAGAAAGAAAAACGTTCCACATATGACACTGGCAACAATGATTTAGAGATGTGTTGGACTCACTTGGCACCATCAGCATACCTGCCTGGCTACACGATGTCTACCTTTTTAAGTATTCACAGGTATCCATCAGGTATTAGAACATTGCAACTTCCACAACACCTGAAAATTGGAAGATCTTTCAAGAGATAAAATCAGAATTAAAGAATAATGTGGAAGAGTGGAATATTTCGAGTAGGTTAGGCCACCACACTGATTCCCTTTGGAAGAAAGTAAGCTGTAATCCTTGGAAAGATACAAGCCACGTAAAACGATCATATTTATCAAAGGAACAAGGCATTAAGGCAAATGAATTTACATGTGCAAAAATCCCAGTTCAGCACGTGTTTGTGGATTTACTGTGATTCATCAGACATTCATGTTAATTGGCTATACAAATAACAACTTAAATTTTAAATTTAGTATTTGTACTTGGAGTTATCACTACTGTATAACTCATCCTGGTATTTATGGTTTCATTTGTGCACATATTTATGAACACAGGTTTTAAATACCATGCAAATCACAAAAATATGAAAAAAAAAATCACAAAAATATGAAAATCCCAATGCACAGAAATCCAGTGGAATTCCTGCAGAACTGTTTAGTTTTGTTTTACTAAGCAAGGAAACAAACTCTGAAAATAACAATGAAGAAATATCATGTAACTTAATGGAAAATGGGGTTGGGAGAAGACACACAAATATTTAACTACAAAAGGTTACATTTTCAGAAGTGCTCACCAGCTCCCATTCCTGAAAATGAACACCAGACCCTCTGGATGCTGAGTGCTGACAGAAATCTAACCACTTCACTGAAGAGCCTAACTGGGAGCTGAACTGTCTTTGTAATCTGATTCCATCTGGGAGATGTGGCATACCAAATTCTTTGGAAAGAACTAGATCTTATCATTGCTGTTCCTGAATTAATAAAATACAGTTGAAAGAGTGCTTTGTGCAATATAAATAATTTTTATAACAAATTTACATGCTACAGAAACAAAACCCCCAAAGACACGAAGGTTTTTTAGCAGGTTGTTCTTACATTTCATAGATGACTTCAAAACAGGCAGCTGGGTAAATCCCCTCCTGCTTAGAAACTCTGGACTCAACTTCACTGGACTTTGCCCTTCCCTAATCTCCAGGGCTTCTGTTTCCTCTTACGCACAAAAGCAAAGAGACAGAGCTGGAGACTATCACAACAGACATGGCACTTTTGGCTGGTACACAGCCTTCTGAAAGACGGTGCAGGTGTCTAATCCATTTTGCCATCATTGAAGCTGTCATGCGCAACTTCTACCTTATGGCAGGATTCAGGTGTGTACAATATATTTATGTATATATGTATAATGTGCATATACCAGGCAAGTCTGGTACCAGTCCCTTGTATCACTCCAACGTATCATGCCTCTAAGCAGATGCCCATAGATTGGATTGCAGGAAATAGGGATGACAATAGCTGTCATCTTTCTTGCCATTTTTTACGTTCCTATCCCTAAAATTCTTCACAACTGATCACCCACTCCAAAATGATCATTATCTCTATCAAAGTAAATCTACTATGTGTTAGCCATAGCTCTTTGTTTTGTTCTACTCTTCTACAGATTCAGTTCATTTAGCATTTTTTCTCAGATCACAGTTCTTCTGCAAAATGTCCTTCATGTTTTCAGCATCACACAAATCTGCATACAGTTTTCAGTGTGTGACAGACCTTCATTCTTTAGGGTCACCAAAATACAGTTGCAAATTCCTTGTTGGCTACAGCAGAAGTCTGTACACCATTCTTTGTGCTGTAAGAGTAACTAATAAAAGCATCCACTGTGCAGCAGGAACTTCATATTCACCTTTCAAAGGATTTGCCACCCTTACGGAGTTAATTTACATTAACATAAATATTCCATTAGTAGAAATGTTTATAACATGCTTCTCTCTCAAGAGGTATTCTGCAACATGATTCTTCAACCACTTATGTTTGACTAATGTGTATCACATTTGAATAATATAAAAAGACAACTGAGTTAAGTGATTGAATGCCTGGAGAAAACCAATGCTAATTTCCACTAAAAGCAAAGCACATTCCCTTAATTCTGCAGCTTAATTACTGCAGTATTTGGTTCACAAATAAATGGTTCAAGAAAAAATTTCCAATAATAGGTTGCCGAAGCTTATTTTCCCCCTCCCATGTATCTCTAAAAAGGATTTTTCATACATATTATTTCAAGCCTGTTCCTGTGACCCAGACCAAGGCTGGTACTGTTGAATACTTGTTTCCTGATATATTGTTAGTGTAATATGATACTGCTGCAGGAGCTTGGCATGGGGTGGCTTCCACATCCCAGGCTAAATTAGTGCCAAAAATCCACCCAAAGAATATGCCTGTCTTTAAACAATGTTCTTCTCTCTCTTCCTTCTAGTAGAAAATTCTCCATGGCACTTGGATTTTTCAGAAGCAGCTTTATAAGTAAAATTTAGAAACTAGTGGGTACCCATGCTATCTATTCTGCTACTGAGTTTACATGTTGGCCATACAGTTTTGCTAATTGTAATACAATTGTACTAATTTACTTGCTGCAGCTACTTGGTTAAGATGAAGGATATACTGTGTTTCATATAAATTTCATTCTCTGATATCCAAAATAGATTTGAGTTAGTTTTTCTGACATATTGAAGGCAATCTTTAAAAAATTCCACTAAAATGAACAGGAGGCAAAGGCAAGTCAGTAAGTAATAAATATGTTAAAATATAAAGCTTAACAAGCTTTCTGGTGTATGCATAGAAAACATACCACTCACAGAGTTCAGACAAGTTCAGAACAAACTCATGGCCATGAGCAGGATCACTCCTTTGACTTCAGTAGGAAGAGGGCAATTTACTTTATTCGGAATACAGAATTGTCCTGATGTCTTACATTATTGCTTAGTGGAGTAGAAACCCAGATTTCTATTCCAGGCAGCTGGAATCATCTCTTAAGGGTCATTTAAAGTATAATTATTCCTCCTTTGTCATGGTTGTAGAAAGTTATCTTGCTTAGTGCTGAACTCCTGTGAAATTTCTAAAACCCAATTGCTAAAAATTTAGCTCTAGTGAGTGGTGCTCAAGCAGCCAGATGAGGATGCAACAGAGAAGTTTAATTTGAGCCTTGTGATGATTTTTTTTTTTTCTTTCCTTTAATGCCCTGACTGTTAATTACTTCATTCTTTCTTTCTTGAAGTAATAAATATGATTCTGCACTAAATTTTGTGAAAAAAATCTGCAAAATAGCAATAGCAGAAAATAAGTTTTCATTTCAACTCAAGCCTCAATGACTTTTAGGAATTGATGGTGTGTTTCCCTGAATAATTTTAATTCCTGATACACTTACAGTATGTGGTACATTGAGGTAGCTGGCTTCTATTATTAACTTCTATGGACATTTTATGTAATAGTCTGCAGAGTGGGCATAAAAATGAGAACAAGGATAATGCCAATTAGGGACAGAAGACTGATTAGAAACAGAGGGTTTCAAGGGCTATCTCCACGATGAGAAAATGTAAGCCATCGTATTTGAAGCACAAGAATGAATATTAATGAGTTTGCTGTCCAATTTTATTGTTAAGAAGCTCCCATTTCTCATAGTCCACATCAAAGGTCACGATTAATACAAAGGTGTAGGCAACTTATCTGCCTGCTCATACAAGGAGACATCTGACACTATCAAACAGCAGTGAGAGTAACTTATGCCCATGCAGGTACAGTCCACAAATGTGTGCAAAAGGTAAACACCTCTACAAGGAGATTACATATGAAGAGTTACTCTCAATCATAGTTTTTGAGTGCAAGTAGGAAATCTTTCTTATTTGTACAGAGCTGCCCAAGTTCAGAGATCTTTCTTATCTCCAGATGTCATGTGAATTACTATCTGCTGAATGAAGAAGATGCCTTATTGTTAAGAGTTGCTGGAGGAAGCAGTTACATCTATGTGACTCCTACTAAGTATTTTTGTCTCTGGATATGTTAATTGCATTTAGAGCCCAAACCAGTAGAGCTGCTCTCCTGAACATCAATCCAGCAAGGAATCTAAGTGTATGCCTCATTTTACACATGCAAGTACATTCATGAAAATTGCTCATATTTTTGAAGCTAGAGAGGTACTACAGTGCCTTACGTGAATCCAATTTCTTAATGATGAATAGAAGTCTTATTCTCATGTCTAACATCCAATTTCAGTACACTACCACAGACAATTAAAAACAGTACCTGAATGTTTCATGACACTTCTGCAGACCCTTGATAGTACAAATCAGCTAATTAAGTAGTAGAACACTGCCTTATCTCGTGACTGCAAACTTCTGCTCTGCATCAGACAGAAAAGACAGTATCTTTATTTTAGTGATTACTG